>CM077825.1:13536244-13726363 GCA_039720395.1 Liquidambar formosana | reverse complement strand
CTCGATCTCTGTTCATTATCAGTAGTTGCGATTCACTCAAATCCTTTCCATTAGGCTTATTCCCGAAGCTTGATTTTCTTAATCTCATAAATTGTAAGAATGTGGAATCCCTTTGTATTCTCGAGGATCTTACATCTCTCCATTCGTTGTATATCATAAATTGCCCTAAATTTGTATCTTTTCCCAAAGGAGGACTGCCCACCCCCAACCTTACATGCTTATATATCTCCAATTGCGAGAATCTCAAATCGCTGCCCGAAAGGATGCACACCCGCCTTTCATCGCTTCAGGAATTGAGTATAATTGGATGTCCAGAACTTGAGTCGTCTCCGGAAGGGGGTTTGCCCTTTAACCTCATGAAGGGTGAACTCTCGGCACACCAGATGGAGTGGGGTTTACAAACACTGCCGTCTCTTACAGAATTATCTATTGAGGGATGCAAAGAAGGGGAGTCATTTCCGGAGGGGCTGCTGCCCTCCACTCTTACCTCTCTTGAAATCTCGGACTGTCCAAATCTGAAATATCTGGACAAGAGTTGGCTTCAACACCTCACCTCCCTTGAAAAACTGAAAATCTCGAATTGTCCTATGCTGGAACAACGGTGCCAAAGGGAGAAAGGAAAAGATTGGCCCAACATTGCTCACGTCCCCTGCATTGTCATCAATGGTAAACTCATCTCATGAGCTGTAAAGTCTACAATTCACACTACCAAAGGCTGGCCGCAACTCAGTTTTTAAAATCAGGTACTTGTAAAAGGGGGGAAAAAATGCTTATTATCAAATGAAAATATTTATAAATACATACGGAGTATCTATATATATATATATATATATATACTGCTTGACGAGTTCTATTTACTTATTCATATATTTAAGCGATAATTTAAGGCGACAGATGCTCTGTGGTTCGGCAGGTACTGATTACCTAAAATATCATTCCTTTTGTTTCCCATCTATGGTGTTTGAGAGTTGTGATAAAATTACGTTTTGAAAGGTTTAAAATTATTTATTTAAAACCTATATTCCTTTGTAGGCATGCTTTGACTTATGATGACTAAATTTAGTATATAGCATGGTTTAGTAGTTTTCATTTCAGCATTTTTCTTGGTTTTAGTTTCGCATCAATCTTACTAAGTAATGACTAGTGTTTGGGGAACCTTCTAGCTGGAAACATGGTGGGGCGCCTATTGGAGACTTCTTTTGATAAAGAGTGGAGCATTTGAATTTTTAAAAGATCGACTTATCCAAAACTTTTGTCTAATTCTATATGATAGTAAATAAAAGTTTTTATTATTAAAAGATCGATTACCTTCCAGTGTATGTAAAATTCGCAGGCATTCAAATGTTACTGCTGAAATCGCAATGTCATATAAGTTGTAATGAAAATTTTTTGACTCTTTAATTTTTGTAATTCAGCTGAGGCGGGTGAAGCTTGGGCTGCCCTTTCTAAGATTATGGTATTCTCTTACGAAAACCATCTTCAACATCTAAGTTGCCTCCTAAAACAAACATGAGAAGGTTTGTTAATTTTAACTCTTGTTGTATTTGTTAGGCACTATTCTAGTTTCCTTCTCCCCCCCACACACACACCTATTGGTTTGTTTTTTTGTGTCATTGGAAAACTTTTCATTTGGACAAGTTGTTCTGATCAGCTGATCCTGAGGCTGTTTCTCTTGAGCCTTTTGAAGAACGCATAATTAAATTGTTTTTATTTTTTTTAAATTTCATGTACTATGCTTCTTCTAGTTGTTTGCATTGCTTGTTCATGCCCATATATAGTAAACTAGTAATTTTCCACATATTGCTTGACAATTCTTTTCACTAATTGTTGACATTTATAGCCTTAGGCCACTGATCTGGATAGCTCCTATTGTTATTAAAGCAAAGAACCCCTCTTAAAAAAGATATTAAAAATTTCAAACTACCCATGTTGCTTGACAATTACATATATAGAAGTAGTTGGCATTGCAATAAACTTGGAGTTTTTTTCATGCCTAAGTTAAGAGATTCCTGTTTTCAGAAATAGAGGTGTCCAAATCATCAGCATTCATTTGTTGAATTATAATTATGTTTATTTTTGTCTTGCATGGTTCTGTACTCAACCAAAATGCTTGGGCCTTCTTAATATCTAAGAGTTCTAAGAGGCTGAAGTTAATGGGTTCTAGGACAGTGGCAGTCAGTGCCACTGTCATTCTGAATTCTTCAATTATAGGACCAATTCATTTTGTTCCCTGCTAGTTGTGTCATTAATCTACTTTACACTTCATTTCTATTTATTTTCTTCTTCTTCTTTTTTTTTTTTTATCAGCGAATTTCTATTTATTTTCTGAAGTCCTGTAAGAATGTAAATTTCAAATATACTGCTGGAAAAAAGTTTGGTGAACTCTCAGCAGTGTTTATAATTTTATTTTTGAAATGGAAAGAGGTGAAGATGAAATAGAAAGAAAAAAATCTGACAGTTTAAAACATGCTTTTTTTAAAAATTTTGAATCATTTAAAATTTTGAATATTCAATATGAAAGGTGATGTGTCTTGAATTGCACTATGATGCAGGTTAGCCTGTTTAGAATCACATAAACATGCTGATTTAATGTTGTCTCATTTGTTAGCTTGACTGCCATGTCAAGATTGTTCATGTATCTTCCTAACATTAGAATTGACCCGAGATACTAAGATTTTACTTAACATAGTATCACTTGTGATTTCTGAATGTCAAAAGCTTGTTGCATCACTTATAAGGGCTACTGCTCATGTGAACTACAATTAGTCTACCGCAATTATATTTTCTTTCTAGGTAATGGTGACCTCATGTCACAACTCTGCTTGCATGTGATTGAAATTCCAAATGTGGCATGTCAACCTGATGATGACAATTACACCCCCCCCCCCCCCCCCCCCCCCCCCCCCCCCCCCAAAAAAAAAACCAAAAAAAAAAAAAAAACCCAAAAAATAACTAAATAAATAGAACCAAGAAAAAAATTGATGATTGCAATTGAAGAATTTGCCACACAGGCTACAGTACCTCATCCCTGAAGTACCTGACACTCAGATTTTCATAGTAGAGAAAATGATGCCCAATAACAATTGTGATCATTCTTATATCTATTAGAGTACCTTTTTCTATGTCCTTTTTCAGAGGAGGTCTCCCTGCTATATTGGAAATTATTTTTCTTGAGAGTTCTAAGAAATTAGAGTTGCTCCTACTTGAGGCTGAGGAGATGATGCAAAACTACTATGCATCTGGTAAGAGTTTTTCATAGAAAATAGCTGTGATTCTTTCAGGTCCTTTCCATTTGCTTTATTCACAATGTGTGATTATCTCTTAATGAAGGGTTGAAGGATAATTGAATCCCTCCCTTTCGATCCACAGGGACTTCACGATGATTATCTCACGTATCTCCTCACCATAGATATTAATGGGTGTCCTATTCTTGTTTATTTTCTCAAAGAAGGATTGCGTGCCCCCAATATAACACTCTATATAGTCTATTTTTGCATTAATTTAAAGTCCTCATCCTAATGGACGCATGTTCTCAGCACATCCCTTTGAGAATTGTGTTTGATTATTCAAAGCTTGCATTGATTCCACAAGGGATTTTTCCCTCCTACGGAAATTCACTTTTCTCTACAACCGTGACAGAATCACAGCCTGCTGAATGGAATGGCGATCACAAAGACTCATCTAGTTTGAAATTGGAGGATGTAAAGATGCAGAATCATTTGCAGTGGAGTGGTTGTTGCCCTCAACCTCTTACCTTTCTCATGAAATATACAATCTTTCAAATTTGAAATTTCTGGACAAAAAAGTGCTTCAATGCCTCACCTTTCGTAAACAAATTGGAGATCAAGATCTGGCCTAAGCTCCAGTCTATGCCAGAAAAGGCTGCCAGCTTTCTTTCTTCCCTTGCTGGATTTGGTATCCAGAAATGTCTTTTGCTGGAAGAAACAATACCAAAGAGAGAGAGGGAATGGTTGGCCCTACATTTCTCACATAACCTGCATCAAGATCAATGAGGAAGTGATCTTATGAGCTATGTCTTGATGAGTCCACCGCCTCTCCTGACATTCACACAACAGGGGGCCAGCAGCAACAACTCAATTTTCTAGTCAAGTACTTATTCTACAGTTTGACCAGCGAAATATCAATTTGATTTACTACCATAATGAATTCAAAATGCTTGACCCCTTCTTTTTCGTCTTCTTCTTTTAGCATTTTTTTCTGCTAAGATTCATCTTTTATTTTTTTTTTTTCACTGTTCAATTAAGGCCAGCTTTCCTGGGTCAGCACCAGCAATTCTTAGTCTTAGTCTTTAAAAATTGGGGGTGCAGGCATTTTCAATTGATATATGTTTCTTAGCATATATTATGGACCTCCATTTCAGTTTCTATTCCTAATTCACTGTGAATTCTTTTGCAGACTTAAAAATCTGAAATCTCTCGACTAGGAGCTTAAACACCTCACCTCTCTAGAATAGCTCAAGAGCACAAACTGCCCTAAGCTCCAGTCGTTGGGGCTGTTTGTATTGCTAGCTCTCTTTATTGATTATCAAGGACCATCCTTTTCTGAAACAACAATGCCAAGTTGTGGCCCTAGACTGCTCACATCCAATGCATAAGGATCGAAGACCAAGTGAACTTATGTGCACTCTCATGCACCAATGGATTCTTATTATTCAATCACACAGTGGTATCAAAATTTCTTCTCTTCTTCCTTCTATTCTTCTCTTTTGGCCCTTATGTTTTATATATGAGATAATCTAGAAAACTATAGTTGCAAAGTAGAAACCAATAGAAGAAAGATGAATTTCGCATGCATAGATGTAATCTGCATATATAATCTATTCAAACCATTACTACACATGAGTTCTCACATAAAATATTGGAGAAGATTGTGACTCTAATTGAATGGTTTATCATTTTCTGATTGCAATTCGTATTGATTATTGGATATTCGTTTGCTTGACTCTTTTTTTTTTTTTTTTTTAATTTATTTTATAATATCAGCAAAAAGATAATTTTATTAATGAGAAATAAAAAACACCCCAAAACAGAAAAGTACCCCAAAACCGCAAATAAAACCCCACCAAGACACACCCAAAGGCAACAAGAAACCCCCACTCTCCCTAAAAATACTATGAAACAAGCAAATCCCACCAAAAAAACAGAGTACCCAAGAAGAAACCCTGGAAAAAACAATCATAGACTTGGCAAAAGAACAATACAAGGAGTGCAAAACTCCCTATGAATGCAACTTGGAACTCATATGAAGCAAAGGCCACAACTCCTGCAACTTGCCTTATTGTGTACATCAGGCTCACAATTCCAATCTTTTAATTGTTCTTTACGTCTTGAATCTTGATTCTTATACAACTAACTCAGTCCAAAATAAAAAAGAGAAATTTTCTTATGGACACAAGAAAATCGCTTCTAAATTTATGAAATTCTCATAAGCTGCAGAAACAAAAATAAAAAATATTTGAGATGGAAAAGTGTTCTGTTTAGCTCATGGGTGCTGTCTTCCTTTTCCTTTTCCTTTCGGATTTTATGATGAATATTTTCTTTCTAGCATTTTTAACTTGTACGACTCTACAATTGCTCTTATATAGTTATATGTATTGTTTTACATTATGATAAATATACAAATTTCATTTAAACCCCAATAGGAAGAATAGTAGCGCAACTAGCTATCCATATGATTAATTTCTTAATTTGGTGAAACAACAAAATAAAGATAAATAAATTAATAAATAAATAAATAACTTCATAGTTGCAACTATATATTTGATGAATTATTTTAGTAACACTTCAGATGTTTTGCAATTGCATTTTGGATATAAAAGGACAAACACCGCAATCAGCTACCTTGCTGATTACAATTATAGAAAAATAATGATGATTGTAGTCTATTTTGTTTTTATTCTTAAAGCCTCAGGGCACCGATCTTATTTAATTTTTGCCCTGCAGAAGACCAGGAGTCCACATTGTGAGTTCATTTGAGCATCCCAGCCAGGAGGAGACACTGAAATTGACTTTGGAAGAAGAAGGCATCAGCAGAGGTTATGGACTGGATCTAGGCAAGAGGAAGAAGCTGAGAATGAAGTCATCAATAAAAGATCAAGCTAACAAATCATTGTGTCCCCAATTGATACCCAATGTACTTTGCTAGCTGGTTGCTGGGATTCAAAGTGTGGATAAGCAATATACACTTCTACACCAATTATGATGGTCCTTCCCCAATCTGAGGATCAAATTTCTGCACTATTAATTTTGTACATTTACCCTCTTTAACGTTTGTATACAGAATGCCCATGGGTCAATTATACTCCGTACTATATAAGCCTTCTTTCATGTAATGTCAAGTTAGCCTTCTTTCATGTATATGTCAAGTGGTCTTTACTCTGTTACATAATATTTGGTTCGATACTTTCATTCATTCCAAATCATAATGAATTTCTCTGTTAACCAATATTGGGTTGAAGGTACTATTTGCAAAACCTGAGATTACTAAGTGTATCTGAACAGTCATTGGCTTGTGGCAGTGCCGTTTTGCTTGATGATATTACTTTGCCCTTTGTATATCGTCGGACGGCAGGAGCGACTCCTCTTGATAAAACGACACCAAGGCTTCGCGTTTTGACTCCCAAAAGCAACCTCAATTTTGTACATAATCCAGATGATCATTTATCAGTTGGACAATTCATTCACTAAATTTACACGTAAAGCTTTACTATTGAAGATATGCTACTGAAACTAGGAAAGAGAGGGGGGGGGGGTGTATTTGGGGGTTGTGGGGTATTAGCCAATCGATAATTGGTCGATCCAAAATCTGTGGCTTATTTCCAATATAGCACCTGATCCACACAGGAAATGTATTAAGAATAAAACCAATCTCAACTTCGTGAGAAATAAACAATTTCTTACTCCTATCTATTTCAAATTCAGTAACGAGGACCTAAAAAGTTGAAATCTTCATAACAAGTTTTGGTTGTGGATGAATTAATGAATGAGGCAATCACACTTCAGCTGTGTCTATGGAATATATAGTCCATGTTATTGTTATATTGAACGGAAAATATTTCATGATTGATGGTCTCATGAAAGAATTTCTAGTACTTTGGACCAGCTAATATAGATCCCTAGTTTAATGACTAGGATTCAGTATCTTATCCCAAAAAAAAAAGGATTTAGTACTGCACTACCACATAGGGTCAGAACAAAATATATACTAGTGTGCACTGCACTCAGTAACCCTAAGGCTATGCTTGTTTAGCTAGAATGGAATGAATGGGAATAGAATCTGATTCCATACTTAAAAGTAGTTTGAAATGGAATGGGGTTTCAAATGGCTATCCAAACACGTTGTTTGATTTCATTCCCATTTAAATTATCTCATCAACACACACTGTTTGGTATGAATTGGATTGTGATTTCTTTCCAGCTAAACAAACATTGCCTAAGATTTATCAATTGCAACACTTGATCCCACCCAAAATAGAAAAATTCACACATAACTGAAGTATGTTGTTTTAGGACTCAGGTTAAAGTTTATAGAACTAAAAGAGAGGACTCCTCCCCATAGTAGAGGACAAGCCAAATTATAGGGAACTCCACAAGTACTGCAAGTAAAACTGATTGCTTCTGTTGATTTCTTGCTTCAAGAATAAGAATTCTATTATTCTGTCAAACAGTTCTTATTGATCTCATGCTTATAGAGTAAAGTATTCTATTTTCCTGTCAACAACTTTCATCCAAAAGGTATATAAGACATTATTGCTAAAACTGAAATACATAAGTTAACTTGTTTCAACTCCAGGAGGAGGGATGAATCTCAAGAGGAAAGCTAAGAAGCACGGACACGGTAGTATTTTATACGACACGGCCCATTTGATGAGGAAAAGACTATTTTCCCCATTTTAAAATCAATATTACCAACCGTAGCTTTTGTACTATTTTGTTCTATATTTTGTTTGTTGAAACCAAACAAACATTTAACATGTTTTTAGTATGTTTTACTTTAATCATTATATCTATCTAGCTTAGTTGTTAGAATGCATACATATTACTTTGGTTATTCACCCGTTGTGAATTTTACATGCATTTCATATTTTGCTTGATATAAAAAAAAAAAAAAAAAAAAAAAAAAAAAAAAAAAAAAAAAAAAAAAAAAAAAAAAAAAAAAGCTTAAGGTCCTGTACTACTGAGCGTAGTTAGTTAATGGTATCAGAGCTTCAGTATTAGGAATTAATAGCTTTTATTTGTAATCTGTTTGAGCCTGTTGTTAGTCTATTTATTCTTGTTTATTTGTTAAGTGTTTTAGTTGTTAGTTAAGTTATTTTATTTATCTATAAACCTTAAGGCAACTTTGATTAGGGAGTACCGAGGCCTTGACTTTGTTGAAAGGTAGCCAGTTGAGCTTGTGTCCTTTCGTTTGAGTCGGCAACTTTGTAGGAAAACCTAGTCATGGAAGAATTAGGGTGCGTAGGTAAGAAAAATAATCAGACTAATGATTATAAACATTTAGCACATGTACAAGATAAAGATGCTAATGTAGGCAATATTAGTAGAACATTAAATTATGTTGTAGATAATCTATCTGGTATGTTTAGTAAATTAGTAAATATTGAGAAAAATCAAGAAAAAATATATGATAAAGTTAATATGTTAAGTGAAATCCAGAATATAGACCTAAAGGATGAAACAAAAAGTTTAATCCAAAGTCTAGAAAATAATCTGAAAAATAATTCAGATAATGTATTAGTACTAAAAGAAAGTACTAGTGAAGAAATCCCAAGATTATATTTTGGAACAGAAATTATGATGTTTAAAACTGAGAAACATCGAAAAGACTTTGAAGCCATCAAAGAAATTTTAGAATATTGGAAAACCCGATATATAAAAGAAGAAAATTACGAAGAACGTAATAAACTTCTAAAACAGATGCAAGATTTATATTCAGCAAATGAAAAATTAATGACTGAATATAATTATGACTTAGCCCTTCAACTAGAAGAGTCAAGTGAATCAGATAAAGAATCTGATATAACTTTCATGCCAAATAGTGTTCAAGAAGAAAGTTCAGACGACGAGCCAGAACCAGAAGGTAGAAAATTTGGCCTGTCATCAAGTGATAATAATACTGGAAGTACAAGCAGTACTTCAATTGATGAAGAAATAATCATTGAAAAAGAAAACAATGAAAATGATGACCCTCAAGACTCTAGAAAAAGAAAAGAGATTGAGACGGATGAGGAAGAAAAAATCATTCCTAGAGGTCAAAGGTATAATTTTGAATCACCTATATTTGATGTCTATGATGACCTAGATGATGATGACCCAATGCAAGTTGAAGATTTAAAACCTTTAAAAGATGAAGGTTCTACATCAGAACCTGCACCCACAACAAGCATAAGGACTGATTTAAATAAAATCAATGTCACTACTGGAGGAGTTTATCTCGACTTAAAAAATGTCGAATTTAAAAATTATGATCAAGCATTAAGAGAATGGGCACAATCAATGTCTATTGTCATAAATACATATAAAAGTAGTTGGTCTAAAGAAAGATTTTTAGACTACATCTGTGCAACTCTCCAAGGAGATTGCTTAAACTTCCTTAGAAGATGGGAAGCTTCTGATGAAGGTAAACATGAAAAAGCAAGTTTACTTAATGAATTTAATTCATTTGATAAAATATTAAATGAATTTGCACAAATTCTAAGAAGAGAATTTTGTGGAATTAAATTCGAAGAACAGGAAGAAATTTACAATGAGTATATGCTAACAAAATGCAGAATATGCAACATTTGTGAATTTAAATCCTTTGCAAAATTTTATCAGGAATATTACCATAAACTTAACCCACCAAAAACTGAGTTTTGGTTAAGTCAATTTTTCCATAAGTTACCCTCACCATGGGATGAACTTTGTAATGATGGATATAAAGAATTCTTGAATAGTTCTAATGGTGGAAAAGACACGTTAGGAGCAAGAATTCAATATGCTGAAAGAATTGTAACTAAACATTGCATAACACAAAAAGCTGTTAAGCAAGTGAAAAATCAACTTAATGATAAATGTTGTAGCAAAGTAATGCGACAACAATGGGAATTTGGTTGTAAAAAATCAACCCCTTATAGGAAAAAGAGAAAATTTAGAAAATATAAATTTGTCAAATGGAAAGGTAAAAAACCTAATCCTAATAAAAAATATGTCAGAAAAAGAAACAAAAATAGAAACACTACGTTTAGAAGAAAATCTAAATGTAAATGTTATATCTGTAATGAAGAAGGTCATATAGCACCACAATGCCCTAAGAAAGGAAAGAGTGGTAGACAAATGATAAAATTTCTAGAAGAAAAACAACTAGAAATTTTAGTTGGAGAAGAAGTCTCTGACAATGACTCTATAATATATGAGGTTCAATCAGAATCTGAAACTGAAAGTGAAAGTGAAGATGAATCAGAAATGATTTTCATGATGTCTGAAAGAAATGAAAATAAAGAAATATTTGAAGCAATTCCAAACGAGGAATTACAACTCATAAAATTAGGAGATGTCATAGGTGAAGAAGCATCTATAGACGAATCTAATTTTGAAAAATTTGATAAAATTAAAGAAGTTAAAAAAGAAGAGCTTTATCAAATATCAAAATTTAATATTTGGCAAGCGAGATTATTTGAGCAATTTAGTGGAAATACATCTGCTAAAGCTACTGAGGATGAATCGATAGAAATCCCTCTATTTGATAAAAACAAAATTAGAAGACTTAAACAAAAGCATCCAAAGATTCGATACATTCATATTGGAATAATTCAAATAGAAATCACAGCCCTATTTAGAGTAGGATTAGACACTCCTATTCTAGTAGTCGTATTGGATAAAAGATTTGAAGATCCTATTAAAGCACTAATAGGTGGAATACAATCAAATCTTGTTTATGGACAAGTTTGGTTTAAAGTAAAACCAAATTATTTTATATCAATTGAAGATCCTAATATTTGTGACACGATAAAAATTCGTATCCAAACTAAAGGAATTGATATGAAGAAAAATAGTTATAATTTATCAGTTCAGTGGAAAGCAATCCATGAACTAACAAATTTTACCAAAACTTCAATTAAAGAAATTGATAGAAATATGATCGAATTATTCGAACCACGAGTATTCGACACTGAAATCCAACCGAGATTAATAAATTGGAAAGATTTGGAAATACCTAAAAACTGGTTAATAAAAGAATTCACGGAAAATCCTAAGCCAAAATTCTTTAAACCAATAGAATTTCAAGCTTCAGGAAATAATCTTTATTTCACTGATAATCGTCGAAATAATATAAAATTATTAGACGATGGTTCAACATCAACATCTAAAAAAGATGAACAAGATGAAAAGGGAAAAGCAATTGCAATAAAAAATGTGCAAATACCCATACTTCCAGGTACGACCTACCTTGAAGAACAAAAATCTGTAGTATTTCAACAGATTAAAATTGATGGAAAATACCCAGAACAATTAATCTTTAGTTACCAACAAGGTAAGAAAAGATATATGTATGTTCTTGGAAAATTCAATTTCAAAAACTATAAACCATATGTTTTATCTATCCTATTAGATACCGGAGCAACAACCAGTGCTGCTAGGTATAATGCCTTACCTGAGCATTTATGGATTAAAATGAAAAATCCAATATCTGCAAGAGGTATTGATGGAAATGAAACCTTAATCATTCTCAAAGCTAAAAATGTTACGCTTTGGTTAGGAGATAAAAAATTCTCTATCCCTAAAATACTTTGTTTCCCAGATATGCATGGTGATGTCATATTAGGAAATAATTTCATTGAAAATTATATGCCTTTTATTGTCAATCGTGACCATGTTATTCTAACCTGTAAACAAGAACCTGTTAGAATTCCTCTTTTGCAACATCATAAACATGTTTGTGAAAAAGGATTTGCGCCAGTCAAGCGTGGTGAAATGACACCCATAATTAAATCTTTAGATGAAAAACATTGGATTTATAAAAAATTACATCCAAACTTTTCTGAAGACCCATTAAAACTTTGGGAAAAATCTCCAAGGTTTTGTGAACTAAAACTTATTGATTCTAATAAAATAATTAGAGTTAAACCAATGGTTTATACTAAAAAAGATATAGATGAATTTGAAATTCAACTTGAAGAATTATTAAAGAAAGGATTAATTGAAGAAACAAGAAGTCCACATTCTAGTCCCGCATTTATGGTAATGAACCATAATGAGATAAAACGAGGAAAAGCTAGAATGGTAATTAATTATAAAAGATTAAACCAAAATCTTGAATTTGATGGATACTTTATTCCTAGAAAAGATGTTCTAGTTAAACAAACTATGAACTCTAAATGGTTTAGCAAATTCGATTGCAAATCAGGCTTTTGGCAAGTAAAACTAACAGATGAGTCAAAACCATTGACTGCATTTAGTGCACCATATGGACATTACCAATGGACGGTTATGCCATTTGGAATTTGTAATGCACCACAAATATTTCAGAGATGGATGGACAACATGTTCAAACATCTTCATAAATTTTGTTTAGTTTATATTGATGATGTTTTAGTATTCTCTAAAACTAGAGAAGAACATAGAAAGCATCTTGAAATTGTATCAGATATATTCCTAAAACATGGAGTAATTCTAAGTCCTAAGAAAATGGAAATAGAAAAAGAAGAGATTGAATATTTAGGAGTTATTTTAAATCAATCAGGTATGCAACTCCAAAATCATATCATTGTGAAAATAAGAGATTTTCCAAATGAGATAACAACTCTCAAAGAACTGCAGAGTTTTTTAGGTTTATTAAATTATGGAAGAAAATTCGTAAAGAATTTATCTAAAAAAGAAAAACCTTTAATTGAAAAACTTAAGAATATTCCTAAAAAGGAAATTCAGATATAAAAATAGAATGGACTAAAAAAGATTCAGATTTAGTTCAAGAAATTAAAAATATGTTTAAAGATACCCCAAAGGTTTATTTTCCAAAAGAAAATGACCAATTAATTCTAGAAACCGATGCTAGTGATGAGTTTTGGGGAGCAGTATTAAAAGCAATCCCAGAAAATTCTAAACAAGAAGAAATCTGTGGATATGATTCAGGAAAATTTAAACCTAATGAAATAAAATATATAACTTATGAAAAAGAGTTATTAGCCATAAAAAATGGAATAAAAAGATTTCATATTTATTTGGCACCTGTTAAATTTATAATTCGTACTGATAATAAATCAGTTTGTGATTTTATCAAATCCAAAAAAGGAGAAGAAAATGCAAGGCGTGTTAGATGGTATAATTTTATTTGTCAGTATACTTTTGATATAATCCATATTAAAGGTACTAACAATTTTCTTGCTGATTATCTGTCCAGAAGATACAATGAATAATCAGAATCCGGACAGGGGGAAAAAACCCTCAAATTCTCAAGGAAAGAATTATGGGAAACCATCCCGATTCTACAAAGGAGAAGGAAGCTCAAACCAGAGCAGCTTTCCCAGACTTCCTCAGATCATGGGTAACCAACCCAATGTTCCAGTTTATGTGATGCCAGTCAGCTATAAACAAATGGCTGAAATGTCTCAGAGCTTTAACCAAATGAATTTTCAGAATCATCCTGAAACAAATCAGGAGATAAAAGATTTTTATAATCCCGGTTTAAACCCAAAAACCTATCATCTTTTAAATAATATATGGAAAACTCATTGCTTAAACCATAAAGCTGAGTATAGAAGAAATATGTCCCAACTTGCTGAATTCTTGAAAACACAAGAAGATAAGCAAATTTTTATTCATTCTGAATTTGCCAAGTTCATTAAACAAGTGGATTGGCTTGAAGATTTTTCTGAAGAAAAAATTACTACTATTATTAATTTGATGAATTTCACTGAACAACAGGAAAATTCATACCTTAACAAAGCTTTAAGGATTTGTTTATTTAATAAAGCTAAAATAGCTTTACCAAAAGAAATATTTTCTGATATTAATAATCGCATTGAAAACAATGAGATTAAATCTCTTCTCATTGAATTTGCTGAAAATATTTATTTGGAAAAAGAAATTCCAAAGTTAAAATTTTTTATAAACCATGAGCTTTGGAGTATGGAAGCAATTGGTTGGGGAGCCGTCGGAACAATCATCTTCGACTCCTTGGTATCCACTGCATTTGTTGACTTTCCCGCAATGATCAAAACAATGATCTATAATGTGGTGAAACACTACAAATGGAGTAGATATTTGAAATTCAAAATTTTTAGTCATGCAGGATGGCGACAGAGAGAACTGTTTTATCAACCCTATCAAATCTGGAGCCTAGAACTTGCAAATGATCAAGATCTCATAAAAAATGACGATCTTAAATTTTTGGATAAAGCAGAAAATCTTGATTTATCCTCTTATTATATAGATAATTATATTGCTCTAAAAAGAGAAGCACAAAACATCCACAGCTATCGCTCTTACAAATTCATGATCAGTGATGGGAGAAGATTATTTTGTACAAATCTGATCACTTCTTATGTGGAGACAGTTGCTCAAAGAATGGCAGCTGATGAATTTCTTAATAATATTATTCATGGCCATGTTACCGGTCCTATTGAATTAACAATGGATGCGGAAGAGCTGGTGGGCGCACAAGATTATTATGAAAATATTGTTAGCCACAATCAAGAAGATAATGGCGACAGTTTCTGGAACTCTCTTGATGAAGAGACACTTCATAATATCGAGAACATGATGGAAGGATAGGGGCCAGTCAGGCAACATCCAGGAATTTTGCAGAATTGGACACGTATAACAAATATGTCCAATATTCAACAATCAAAGGACATGACGTGATACGCAGCATTCATTTAGCCTGACTCTTTTAAAAAGAAGACAAAGACTTTTTGAAGGCTTAGTCACAATCCCTGACAAGATCACGTGAAGCGGTGAAGGAAGGAAGAACCTAGCCTCACTTTTAAAGTCAAATAGTGTACAGTGTTATAATTATGTAACATGTTTTTAATAAGGTTGTTGGGTAGTTGAATGTAATTATTGTACTTTTGAATCTTATCTTTATTTTTCTTTTAGAGTTTAAGTCCGGGCTTGAAGTCCGAAGTTTGTCTATAAATAGATGAGTCCTTCAGTTGTATAGGGAGAGAGTTCTCAGAGAGTTAGATAGAGCCAGAGTTAGAGAGAGAGTCTGTACAAAGAGAGAGAGCTTTTGAAAGAAGACTACTTTTGTAAGTTTTCTTTTATCCTGTATATTTTTTGTAATTATTAATAAAATATGAGGTAGTTTTTGTAAATACTGTATTTATATTTATACGTATTTTCGTAAGCCCATAGACTATGGGCTTACGAAAATACGTATAAATATAAATACAGTATTTACAAAAACTACCTCATATTTTATTAATAATTACAAAAAATATACAGGATAAAAGAAAACTTACAAAAGTAGTCTTCTTTCAAAAGCTCTCTCTCTTTGTACAGACTCTCTCTCTAACTCTGGCTCTATCTAACTCTCTGAGAACTCTCTCCCTATACAACTGAAGGACTCATCTATTTATAGACAAACTTCGGACTTCAAGCCCGGACTTAAACTCTAAAAGAAAAATAAAGATAAGATTCAAAAGTACAATAATTACATTCAACTACCCAACAACCTTATTAAAAACATGTTACATAATTATAACACTGTACACTATTTGACTTTAAAAGTGAGGCTAGGTTCTTCCTTCCTTCACCGCTTCACGTGATCTTGTCAGGGATTGTGACTAAGCCTTCAAAAAGTCTTTGTCTTCTTTTTAAAAGAGTCAGGCTAAATGAATGCTGCGTATCACGTCATGTCCTTTGATTGTTGAATATTGGACATATTTGTTATACGTGTCCAATTCTGCAAAATTCCTGGATGTTGCCTGACTGGCCCCTATCCTTCCATCATGTTCTCGATATTATGAAGTGTCTCTTCATCAAGAGAGTTCCAGAAACTGTCGCCATTATCTTCTTGATTGTGGCTAACAATATTTTCATAATAATCTTGTGCGCCCACCAGCTCTTCCGCATCCATTGTTAATTCAATAGGACCGGTAACATGGCCATGAATAATATTATTAAGAAATTCATCAGCTGCCATTCTTTGAGCAACTGTCTCCACATAAGAAGTGATCAGATTTGTACAAAATAATCTTCTCCCATCACTGATCATGAATTTGTAAGAGCGATAGCTGTGGATGTTTTGTGCTTCTCTTTTTAGAGCAATATAATTATCTATATAATAAGAGGATAAATCAAGATTTTCTGCTTTATCCAAAAATTTAAGATCGTCATTTTTTATGAGATCTTGATCATTTGCAAGTTCTAGGCTCCAGATTTGATAGGGTTGATAAAACAGTTCTCTCTGTCGCCATCCTGCATGACTAAAAATTTTGAATTTCAAATATCTACTCCATTTGTAGTGTTTCACCACATTATAGATCATTGTTTTGATCATTGCGGGAAAGTCAACAAATGCAGTGGATACCAAGGAGTCGAAGATGATTGTTCCGACGGCTCCCCAACCAATTGCTTCCATACTCCAAAGCTCATGGTTTATAAAAAATTTTAACTTTGGAATTTCTTTTTCCAAATAAATATTTTCAGCAAATTCAATGAGAAGAGATTTAATCTCATTGTTTTCAATGCGATTATTAATATCAGAAAATATTTCTTTTGGTAAAGCTATTTTAGCTTTATTAAATAAACAAATCCTTAAAGCTTTGTTAAGGTATGAATTTTCCTGTTGTTCAGTGAAATTCATCAAATTAATAATAGTAGTAATTTTTTCTTCAGAAAAATCTTCAAGCCAATCCACTTGTTTAATGAACTTGGCAAATTCAGAATGAATAAAAATTTGCTTATCTTCTTGTGTTTTCAAGAATTCAGCAAGTTGGGACATATTTCTTCTATACTCAGCTTTATGGTTTAAGCAATGAGTTTTCCATATATTATTTAAAAGATGATAGGTTTTTGGGTTTAAACCGGGATTATAAAAATCTTTTATCTCCTGATTTGTTTCAGGATGATTCTGAAAATTCATTTGGTTAAAGCTCTGAGACATTTCAGCCATTTGTTTATAGCTGACTGGCATCACATAAACTGGAACATTGGGTTGGTTACCCATGATCTGAGGAAGTCTGGGAAAGCTGCTCTGGTTTGAGCTTCCTTCTCCTTTGTAGAATCGGGATGGTTTCCCATAATTCTTTCCTTGAGAATTTGAGGGTTTTTTCCCCCTGTCCGGATTCTGATTATTCATTGTATCTTCTGGACAGATAATCAGCAAGAAAATTGTTAGTACCTTTAATATGGATTATATCAAAAGTATACTGACAAATAAAATTATACCATCTAACACGCCTTGCATTTTCTTCTCCTTTTTTGGATTTGATAAAATCACAAACTGATTTATTATCAGTACGAATTATAAATTTAACAGGTGCCAAATAAATATGAAATCTTTTTATTCCATTTTTTATGGCTAATAACTCTTTTTCATAAGTTATATATTTTATTTCATTAGGTTTAAATTTTCCTGAATCATATCCACAGATTTCTTCTTGTTTAGAATTTTCTGGGATTGCTTTTAATACTGCTCCCCAAAACTCATCACTAGCATCGGTTTCTAGAATTAATTGGTCATTTTCTTTTGGAAAATAAACCTTTGGGGTATCTTTAAACATATTTTTAATTTCTTGAACTAAATCTGAATCTTTTTTAGTCCATTCTATTTTTATATCTGAATTTCCTTTTTTAGGAATATTCTTAAGTTTTTCAATTAAAGGTTTTTCTTTTTTAGATAAATTCTTTACGAATTTTCTTCCATAATTTAATAAACCTAAAAAACTCTGCAGTTCTTTGAGAGTTGTTATCTCATTTGGAAAATCTCTTATTTTCACAATGATATGATTTTGGAGTTGCATACCTGATTGATTTAAAATAACTCCTAAATATTCAATCTCTTCTTTTTCTATTTCCATTTTCTTAGGACTTAGAATTACTCCATGTTTTAGGAATATATCTGATACAATTTCAAGATGCTTTCTATGTTCTTCTCTAGTTTTAGAGAATACTAAAACATCATCAATATAAACTAAACAAAATTTATGAAGATGTTTGAACATGTTGTCCATCCATCTCTGAAATATTTGTGGTGCATTACAAATTCCAAATGGCATAACCGTCCATTGGTAATGTCCATATGGTGCACTAAATGCAGTCAATGGTTTTGACTCATCTGTTAGTTTTACTTGCCAAAAGCCTGATTTGCAATCGAATTTGCTAAACCATTTAGAGTTCATAGTTTGTTTAACTAGAACATCTTTTCTAGGAATAAAGTATCCATCAAATTCAAGATTTTGGTTTAATCTTTTATAATTAATTACCATTCTAGCTTTTCCTCGTTTTATCTCATTATGGTTCATTACCATAAATGCGGGACTAGAATGTGGACTTCTTGTTTCTTCAATTAATCCTTTCTTTAATAATTCTTCAAGTTGAATTTCAAATTCATCTATATCTTTTTTAGTATAAACCATTGGTTTAACTCTAATTATTTTATTAGAATCAATAAGTTTTAGTTCACAAAACCTTGGAGATTTTTCCCAAAGTTTTAATGGGTCTTCAGAAAAGTTTGGATGTAATTTTTTATAAATCCAATGTTTTTCATCTAAAGATTTAATTATGGGTGTCATTTCACCACGCTTGACTGGCGCAAATCCTTTTTCACAAACATGTTTATGATGTTGCAAAAGAGGAATTCTAACAGGTTCTTGTTTACAGGTTAGAATAACATGGTCACGATTGTCAATAAAAGGCATATAATTTTCAATGAAATTATTTCCTAATATGACATCACCATGCATATCTGGGAAACAAAGTATTTTAGGGATAGAGAATTTTTTATCTCCTAACCAAAGCGTAACATTTTTAGCTTTGAGAATGATTAAGGTTTCATTTCCATCAATACCTCTTGCAGATATTGGATTTTTCATTTTAATCCATAAATGCTCAGGTAAGGCATTATACCTAGCAGCACTGGTTGTTGCTCCGGTATCTAATAGGATAGATAAAACATATGGTTTATAGTTTTTGAAATTGAATTTTCCAAGAACATACATATATCTTTTCTTACCTTGTTGGTAACTAAAGATTAATTGTTCTGGGTATTTTCCATCAATTTTAATCTGTTGAAATACTACAGATTTTTGTTCTTCAAGGTAGGTCGTACCTGGAAGTATGGGTATTTGCACATTTTTTATTGCAATTGCTTTTCCCTTTTCATCTTGTTCATCTTTTTTAGATGTTGATGTTGAACCATCGTCTAATAATTTTATATTATTTCGACGATTATCAGTGAAATAAAGATTATTTCCTGAAGCTTGAAATTCTATTGGTTTAAAGAATTTTGGCTTAGGATTTTCCGTGAATTCTTTTATTAACCAGTTTTTAGGTATTTCCAAATCTTTCCAATTTATTAATCTCGGTTGGATTTCAGTGTCGAATACTCGTGGTTCGAATAATTCGATCATATTTCTATCAATTTCTTTAATTGAAGTTTTGGTAAAATTTGTTAGTTCATGGATTGCTTTCCACTGAACTGATAAATTATAACTATTTTTCTTCATATCAATTCCTTTAGTTTGGATACGAATTTTTATCGTGTCACAAATATTAGGATCTTCAATTGATATAAAATAATTTGGTTTTACTTTAAACCAAACTTGTCCATAAACAAGATTTGATTGTATTCCACCTATTAGTGCTTTAATAGGATCTTCAAATCTTTTATCCAATACGACTACTAGAATAGGAGTGTCTAATCCTACTCTAAATAGGGCTGTGATTTCTATTTGAATTATTCCAATATGAATGTATCGAATCTTTGGATGCTTTTGTTTAAGTCTTCTAATTTTGTTTTTATCAAATAGAGGGATTTCTATCGATTCATCCTCAGTAGCTTTAGCAGATGTATTTCCACTAAATTGCTCAAATAATCTCGCTTGCCAAATATTAAATTTTGATATTTGATAAAGCTCTTCTTTTTTAACTTCTTTAATTTTATCAAATTTTTCAAAATTAGATTCGTCTATAGATGCTTCTTCACCTATGACATCTCCTAATTTTATGAGTTGTAATTCCTCGTTTGGAATTGCTTCAAATATTTCTTTATTTTCATTTCTTTCAGACATCATGAAAATCATTTCTGATTCATCTTCACTTTCACTTTCAGTTTCAGATTCTGATTGAACCTCATATATTATAGAGTCATTGTCAGAGACTTCTTCTCCAACTAAAATTTCTAGTTGTTTTTCTTCTAGAAATTTTATCATTTGTCTACCACTCTTTCCTTTCTTAGGGCATTGTGGTGCTATATGACCTTCTTCATTACAGATATAACATTTACATTTAGATTTTCTTCTAAACGTAGTGTTTCTATTTTTGTTTCTTTTTCTGACATATTTTTTATTAGGATTAGGTTTTTTACCTTTCCATTTGACAAATTTATATTTTCTAAATTTTCTCTTTTTCCTATAAGGGGTTGATTTTTTACAACCAAATTCCCATTGTTGTCGCATTACTTTGCTACAACATTTATCATTAAGTTGATTTTTCACTTGCTTAACAGCTTTTTGTGTTATGCAATGTTTAGTTACAATTCTTTCAGCATATTGAATTCTTGCTCCTAACGTGTCTTTTCCACCATTAGAACTATTCAAGAATTCTTTATATCCATCATTACAAAGTTCATCCCATGGTGAGGGTAACTTATGGAAAAATTGACTTAACCAAAACTCAGTTTTTGGTGGGTTAAGTTTATGGTAATATTCCTGATAAAATTTTGCAAAGGATTTAAATTCACAAATGTTGCATATTCTGCATTTTGTTAGCATATACTCATTGTAAATTTCTTCCTGTTCTTCGAATTTAATTCCACAAAATTCTCTTCTTAGAATTTGTGCAAATTCATTTAATATTTTATCAAATGAATTAAATTCATTAAGTAAACTTGCTTTTTCATGTTTACCTTCATCAGAAGCTTCCCATCTTCTAAGGAAGTTTAAGCAATCTCCTTGGAGAGTTGCACAGATGTAGTCTAAAAATCTTTCTTTAGACCAACTACTTTTATATGTATTTATGACAATAGACATTGATTGTGCCCATTCTCTTAATGCTTGATCATAATTTTTAAATTCGACATTTTTTAAGTCGAGATAAACTCCTCCAGTAGTGACATTGATTTTATTTAAATCAGTCCTTATGCTTGTTGTGGGTGCAGGTTCTGATGTAGAACCTTCATCTTTTAAAGGTTTTAAATCTTCAACTTGCATTGGGTCATCATCATCTAGGTCATCATAGACATCAAATATAGGTGATTCAAAATTATACCTTTGACCTCTAGGAATGATTTTTTCTTCCTCATCCGTCTCAATCTCTTTTCTTTTTCTAGAGTCTTGAGGGTCATCATTTTCATTGTTTTCTTTTTCAATGATTATTTCTTCATCAATTGAAGTACTGCTTGTACTTCCAGTATTATTATCACTTGATGACAGGCCAAATTTTCTACCTTCTGGTTCTGGCTCGTCGTCTGAACTTTCTTCTTGAACACTATTTGGCATGAAAGTTATATCAGATTCTTTATCTGATTCACTTGACTCTTCTAGTTGAAGGGCTAAGTCATAATTATATTCAGTCATTAATTTTTCATTTGCTGAATATAAATCTTGCATCTGTTTTAGAAGTTTATTACGTTCTTCGTAATTTTCTTCTTTTATATATCGGGTTTTCCAATATTCTAAAATTTCTTTGATGGCTTCAAAGTCTTTTCGATGTTTCTCAGTTTTAAACATCATAATTTCTGTTCCAAAATATAATCTTGGGATTTCTTCACTAGTACTTTCTTTTAGTACTAATACATTATCTGAATTATTTTTCAGATTATTTTCTAGACTTTGGATTAAACTTTTTGTTTCATCCTTTAGGTCTATATTCTGGATTTCACTTAACATATTAACTTTATCATATATTTTTTCTTGATTTTTCTCAATATTTACTAATTTACTAAACATACCAGATAGATTATCTACAACATAATTTAATGTTCTACTAATATTGCCTACATTAGCATCTTTATCTTGTACATGTGCTAAATGTTTATAATCATTAGTCTGATTATTTTTCTTACCTACGCACCCTAATTCTTCCATGACTAGGTTTTCCTACAAAGTTGCCGACTCAAACGAAAGGACACAAGCTCAACTGGCTACCTTTCAACAAAGTCAAGGCCTCGGTACTCCCTAATCAAAGTTGCCTTAAGGTTTATAGATAAATAAAAATAACTTAACTAACAACTAAAACACTTAACAAATAAACAAGAATAAATAGACTAACAACAGGCTCAAACAGATTACAAATAAAAGCTATTAATTCCTAATACTGAAGCTCTGATACCATTAACTAACTACGCTCAGTAGTACAGGACCTTAAGCTTTTTTTTTTTTTTTTTTTTTTTTTTTTTTTTTTTTTTTTTTTTTTTTTTTTTTTTTTTATATCAAGCAAAATATGAAATGCATGTAAAATTCACAACGGGTGAATAACCAAAGTAATATGTATGCATTCTAACAACTAAGCTAGATAGATATAATGATTAAAGTAAAACATACTAAAAACATGTTAAATGTTTGTTTGGTTTCAACAAACAAAATATAGAACAAAATAGTACAAAAGCTACGGTTGGTAATATTGATTTTAAAATGGGGAAAATAGTCTTTTCCTCATCAAATGGGCCGTGTCGTATAAAATACTACCGTGTCCGTGCTTCTTAGGAGGAAAGTTACAGTGGAAATACTATTCATTATTCATTACACTTGTCACATTTCCATACATACCCCTTCACTACATCAAACATTTCCTTATTAGTTTGTTAGACAGTAGAATTATACATACATTAATTTGCAGATGTTAATATGACATTTCTTGTTAGTAGTCCGACAAACAAAACTTTAAACATTGCAAACAGAGAATTAGTTCAACCTCATCAACTGCGTAATCTCTTCAAATTTGACTGATAATCTCTAGGACTCTGCCCCATCATGAGGAACAGCGAATCAAATGTGTGGTTGCAAGGTATGGAGTAAAACAACAGCATAGAGCTCAAACTGTCTCGCGATATGTGCATGCTGCTATTTCAATAAACATATTGCCACCACGTCTGGGATTCTCTCTTCATTATGGCATAACTATATTCAATAAACTGCCACTCATTCCTTTTTACACGAACCAAATTCGACTCTGGGCTCTTAGCATGAAGTAAGACAATGTACATGAGGCTCTACCATGGTTCAGAGTTGTTACCAAGAAAACTTCTGCTATATGACGGCCTGCTCCAACCTTCCTCCATTAAAATGAGGTTAAGGCGTATCATCAGTTTCTCCACAGCATCTTCCTCCAGGCTGCTAAAGGAATTGGATGGTTGCTTCTGAATGGATGAATTCTGCAATAGTTTACCTTACATAATTAGAAGATAAAAATCTAATGTATGTTTATGCCTACTCGGAGAAGAATGTTACCTTTGTTTCCTGATACAATTTGAGGTATTGCAGTGATTCTTCATAAAGTCCGCAGTGGTAAAGAAGAATGCTGTAATCTCTTAATTCATTGAAATCAGCTTCCAATTGGATAAGACGTTCACATGCTGACAAAACAGTGACAATTTTTAGATCAGAACAAAGACAAAAAGGATTGTGAAGATTTTCCCTGTAAGGTTTAAAATGCTCATTTGAACATTCCAAAGGAACTAATGCTCATGGCATGCACAATGTGCATGAAAGAAAGAAGGGACAAGCAATGTAAGGTGATGAGAGCCCTAAATAGGAAAATCATTGGCAGAAATCCTATCACAATCATAAAGAAATATGGTACATTTATAAAAATATAATGTGGTGAAGCCATTTTCAAAGATTACATAGCATTTGAGGTCATCTGGTTTCCACCAAGGACATAAACATTGATATCGACGAATGTATTGAGGGTCCAAAAATAGAGAAATATAGAGATAAGAAATTTTGGTATCAATTTAGATAATTGATGGAAATTATTAGTAAAACATGGAAATTTTCAATAGATCTTTAGAAAACAATGAAACACACTCTAATAAACAATTTAGAATCAAAAGATTAAAAATAAAACGTGTAGAAGACAAGTGAGTGGTGTGTAAGATGCAAAAAGTTCTTGCCAAGTAAATTAAGAGAAAAAATTTACACTAGTTTAACATAAAAATGCCAGAAACAGAAAATACAAATATATATAGATATCATTTGCACAAAAATAATGTCACATGCATATATTATTTATAATAAAATAAAATAAAAAAACCTAGTCCACCAACTCATTACAGCATAAACTAACCTCTATATTTTCATAATTATAGTTTTATTTCATGATTTTCATCCATCAACTTAAAGATACCAATATATTTTAAAAATTAATATTTTTAACTTATAGAGGGTATTTCTGAAAATATCTTACAAAATCAATGATGAAAATACCTCAGTGGTTGATATCAACAATATATCCCTCAATATTGTAGATATTTGTAGATATTTTAATTTTTTTTCTTAATAAATGATAAAAACAAACTGATCATTGGTTTTCATCTCAAATCTCCTCAATATCCGATATTTCAACTGAAATACTCTGAAATCAGCGATATTTTAGTCCTTTTCATCATGAAAAGTTTCATTGTAAGGATTCAAGAAACGGAGCCAATTCAACTTTATGTGGTATTGTGTAATGACTATGAGTCAACATATTTGAGAACAATAGATTCTGTATTCAAAACATACGAACAAAAATTTGGTTTGGTTTCATTGTAGTGAGGTTCATAATCATAATGTATAAATACTAATTTATTAAAACAAACTAACCTGTCTTTTCATAGTTAAATTTTTATTTCATCCACGAACTTAAGGATACCAATTTTATTTAAAAATTAATATTTTTAACTTATAGAGGGTATTTCTAAAAATATCATACAAAATAAATGATGCAATACCTCAGTTGTTGATATCATCAATATATCACTTAATATTGTAGATATTTGTAGATATTTTGACTTTTTTTTCTCTTGATAAATGATAAAAACAAAATGATCATTGGTTTTCATCTCAGATAACCTCAAAAGCCAATATTTGAAGCCAAATATCTCCAATATCGAAGATATGTTAGTCCTTGGTTCACAACATGAATGGTTTCATTGTAAGGATTCAAGAAATGGAGTCAATTCAACTTTATGTTGTTATATTTTGTGATAACTATGTGTCAAAACAACATATTTGATAACAAGTACAACAATAGATTCTATACTCAAATCCTATTGAACACAAATTGGTTTGGTTTCATATGTAGTGAGGTCCAAATGCCATCAACAATCCTGGAATATACTTGTTCTAGAAAACAGGCCTTGAACTTAAATGATACATTCCATGATTAAAATAAATTTATAACCAGTCCAGTTACGAAAATTGTTACTCATCTCTGATTTAAATTTAGCATAAATATAGAATTAATAACTTAAAAGATCCGATAAATCTCTAAGTTAATGAACACTAAGACAGAAGTTCAGGCATGGTCGTGTTTAATATCAAATTTCCTACTTCTGGTACCTTAGTAGAAAAACTATATGTGGCTAGTTACACTGCCAACCAGTTGCTTACCTATATTAGTTTCTTTGACTCTCACAGTCTCGCGACATCATATTGGTAAAGTCTATTCACCTAAAAGGATCCGTTTTTCATTTTTCCAAGTGATGTAGTCACCCATGGACCTAATTTAGTCAAGCCTGAAGTTTCATTTGGGAGTTGAGAATCCAACTATTGAGGCAAAACAGAAACCCAGAAGGGGTAGCTAACAGAAGAAATTTAAAAGAAATATTTGATAATACTCATTAGCAACAATTTGTGTCTGAACAGCTAATAAGGTATCCCAAATTTTGTATAAATAGTAAAATTATGAGCAAGGACTTTAACATCGATATCGATGGATATATCAAGGGTCCAAAAGTACAGATATATCTGATATATCATTGGATATATCGACAATATCGATATCATTTTAAAGATATGGTGGATATTATGAGTTAAACACGTATATTTTCATTGAAACTCTGGGAAACAATGATTTAGACTCTAATACACAATTTAGGATCAAAATATTACAATTTAAATGTGTATAATACAAATATGTGTTGTGTAGGTAATAAAAAGTGTAATGCAGTGAGAAAATAAATAATAGGAATTTATGAAAATTCAACAAAATTTAAAAGTTACATAACATTAAAATACATATCATTTAAACATAATAAATTAATAATGTCATATATTTAAACAAAATCAACCTAGTGGCCACCAGCTAGTATCCCATAAATATCATATGTTTTACATTTAAAAAAAATGTGATAACATTAAAATACATATCATTTAAACATAATATTAGACCAAAGGTTATTAGCTTAAATAAATATTTTTAGTTATATGTTATACATTAAAAAAATGTGATACACTAATATTAGACCAAAGGCTATTAGCTTGAAATTTTATTGTAAAATATGCAAAATACTAAAAATTTGTATATATATATATATAACTAAAAATAAATAAATATAAAAAATGAGTAGGGCTTTTTTGAAAAGGTTTTTAAGTCCAAGGTAAGAATTTAAAGTTAAAAAGAATTATAGGATTGCTTTTGAAAGAAAGTGTAAAAAATAAGTCTTTGGATAAAAGGCCTTTTTTTTTTTCATCGTTTTGCTTTAAGGATAAAAGGGTCTATTGTCTATTTGCCTGCTTTTAGAAGTGTTACAAATAAACGTTTAGAATTAGGGCTCGATAAACAGAGATATGAAAGAAAGAACCAAAGGCTTCCATGGAGGCTCCGTAGTGGTGATAATGGTTAGGACGACAACAGCCATAGCGACAGCCGACAAGATAATGACAATAGCAACTACTAGGTACACGCAAGCACTTCTTTTGCTACTGCTGCTACTTCTTCTTCGTCTCCTTCTTCTTTTTCTTCTTCTTCATCTTCTTAACTAAGGACAACATCGGCATGGAACCAGGCAACCATTTTTTTTTTTCCTTCACGAAATTTTCTAGCAAAAGTTTGAAATTTGAACTGATTGGACAAAATATTGTCGGAATATCAGATATATCGTCCCGAAACAATGCTAAAAAATGGAGATTTTCTCGGCATTTCTCGATATTATCGATATTGCTCGATATCTCACTGATATCGCGATATATCTCTCGATAAACAACCAAAACAATATCGCATGGGAATATCATATCGAGGGGGGTTGATGTATCGACGATTTATCGCCGGTATCGACAATATTACAATCCATGATTATGAGTTTTGTGAAAGTATGCATTGGTAGCATTTTAAGGTATTTCATGTCTTTGATGGGGCGGATGGGTCAAATGTCCAGCTCATAGATGCCAAAGGGCTATGAAACACGGATACTTCAAAACCCCAACGAATCCGTATCGTATCTGTATCGGATACGATACAACTAGGATACTCCCCGATACATATCTGATACTCCCCATACATATTGGAATGGTAACACACATTGCCACGTTATCGGATACACCTTTGATACTTCTCGGATACATCTTGGTTACGTTTCAAGTTCTTTTAGGATTAGTTTGTAATTATTTATTTTTAAAATAAATGGGAGTAAATTTAAAAATACATAATATCCATACTTCGATTGAAACAATAAACCCATTTTAGTTTTCATCTTAGTTCTCTTTCCACTGTCTCTCCCCTTGGGCAACCATTGTAAAGCAATAAAGCTAAAATGGCTATTTCGTAATGTTAATGTCATTCTAGTGTTTTTTTTTTTTTTTTTTTTTTCTAATGATGAATCTGGTTGATGCTTATAGATGTGTTCTTTCTACATCTATTCTTCCATATTAATTGATTTTGTAGATGTTTCAAGCTTTTTTATGTTTATTATTGTGTTTATTATTGATGTATTAGACCAAATAATAATATTAATATATTTATTTATTAAGGTATCCCTGCCTAATTGTATCCTACATTTTTTTAGAATTATCAAATCAATGTATCCATATCCGTATCCCGTATCTGTATTCGTGCTTCATAGCCAAAGGATAAAGCTATTATACCCCAACTTGAAAAACACTAAATCTAAAGCTCTTTTGGGTGCAATTGTATGTGAAACTAACATATCAAAACAATCTTAATCACTTTTTTTTTTTTGGCTTTTTGGCTTTTTGGCTTTTTGGAGTAGGAAACTAACAGCTAGACTCTAAAAGCATCATATATAGACAAACTTAGATAGGAAGAAACCACGAGGCCACCATACAGCTTGGAATAAGGCAATTGGTTGTGATGTTAGAAGGCCTGCTTGGACTACTTGAATTATCCTATTTGGATAGTCAAATGTGATTTTGTAACCCAAAAAAATGCCTACGTGTTAAGGTTTGTTGATGCGCTAATAATAAGCAGCCACGTAGCCCTAATAGAATCAAAAGGTGACATGTGGGCCGTGGGGCCAAGATACTAAATTTTGTTTTGGCAAGTCATTTCAGTCGTGCCTAAAAACAGAAATGCTTTGAAACATTTTGAGAAACATGAAATGGTAAAAAAAAGTTTGGAAACACATGAAAACGCTTGGAAACATAGAGAAAAAGTATTTATATTAAAATAAGTGAATAAAATGTTTAATATATTTGCAGCTCATACACCCAGCCAATAGATATAACATTAAATATTTCAAGTTGTAGTTCTAATTTACCATTTTGATACTAATTTCTAATTAAATGATTATATCAAGTATTTCACACTTCAAATATTTCAAGTTGTAGTTCTAATTTCTAATTAGATGATTATCACAAGTATTTCATACTATTATTTTTACAAATTAGTTTTTTGTTATTTTGGATAAACATATACTAGTTAGTTATAGCAATTGATACCAGCTATTTAAATGGCTGAAGTTAATACTACTTCCTAGTTCCATCTCCTTAGTCCAAACTGGTAGAATTTTATTGGGTGGTCCAACATAATAAATTGGGCATCACTCCACTTAATAAATAAAAGGGAAAATTACACTTTGCCCCCCTCATCTTTAGGCCGAAATCACTTTTCCCCCCTCATCTACAAAATCCTACAAATAACCCCCCAAATTATTGGAAATTAACACTTTTCACCAAACCGTTAACCTGCCGTGAGAAAATTAACAGTAAGCATCATGTGCAATGCATGTGATAGAGGGTTTGCCCATTTGTTACCGAAAATGCCCTTCTAAGGGCTCATGTGCTGTCCCTTACCCTTGCACACTTTGACCACTCGTTCTTTCGTGGCAATTGATGTGGCTGCCACACGCCTGCTTTGCTGGAGAAATAGGACAGCATATCATCTCCCCCCTTCCCCCCTTCTGTCAAACAAACCCAGAAGTCACCGTCCGACGACATCCACACGGCCCCCCTTTCTCCCTCTCCATCTAGTCCAAAAAGGGCTCTATCCAGTGACGAAACCCCATCTCTAGATGACGCCGGCCATGGCAGCATCTCCACACCAACGGACTCCATTTTTTCCGGTGAGGGGCATGAAGTGTGAACAAGGTGATTAAAAAAAAGTTGCAGATCTGTTGATGAGGATGGGAGGACATCGATCTGCCAAGAACCCATGCCCAATTCTCGCAGCACGTTTGTTGCCAGTGACGAAAAAAGGGAATGCCGGCGACGATGAACGGTGGGAGGCTTTAGGATTTCACACTCAAGCCCTAGATCTAAACGCTAGCGACGACGAACGGTGGGAGGCTTTAGGATTTCACACTCAAGCCCTAGATCTAAACTATCACTTTCTCAAGCCCTAGATCTGAAAACCATGGAAGTTCTCTCTCTATTCATGACGGCTCTCTCTCCACAACAGCTTAAGCCCATTTAATCATTTGATCATTTTCTTGATGCTCAACTTCTCTTGTGACGCCGACAATGGTGGTGCCAGTCACCGGCAATGGAGGTAAGATGCTGGCATGGGTGTTAGAATGTCCGATGACATCCTCCGCCCCCTTTCTCTCTCTACATATTTTCCGGCAATGAGGTTCAGATCCGGCGAAGGGTCGGTACCCTCCATTCCCAATCGAACCGTCATCTCTAGATGACGCCGGCCATGGCAGCATCTCCACGCCAACGGACTCCATTTTTTCCGATGAGGGGCATGAAATTGCTCTAGAAGCTTCTTTGGGAAGCTTTTAAACAACTGGATAATACAGGGGGAAATAAAGCGGGGCATTTATGTCATTTTGCATTTTCAGCTATAAAAATCTAAAGGGTATTATTGTCATTTCATTTATTCCGTTAACGGAGTCCATCCATAATCAATTTCCAATAATTTATGAGGCTATTTGTAGGATTTTGTAGATGAGGGGGGAAAAGTGATTTTGGCCTAAAGATGAGGGGGGCAAAGTGTAATTTTCCCTAAATAAAATTAACATCTAAAGAGAGAGAGAAGTGGGAAGAACCTTATTGAAAAAACGATGCAACAAAAGAAGAGGAGGGCATCTATCTTCAAAACAATGCAACTTACCAATGACAACAACCACGAGATTTCTTTCTGACGCCTCTCAAGTCTTTCTCCTATTTTCTTCTCCTTTCTCAAATTTTTTTGGTCAATTTCGATTGAAACGTTGTCGTTTCGGTTGGTTTTGACTGACATATCATCATGTCAACTGAAACCCAAGAATTTCAAGATTTCCATGAAACCAAGCCATAAGCCTCCATACACAAGATGTACAAAGTATCAAGTTTCTAGTTTAATATCATTTAAAAATTCCGAAAATATTGTGTGTGCATTTCCATGCATCTTATGTCATAAATGTGTAGAAGAAAACTATCTTTATTGCAAATCATTTTTTAGAACCCAATAGTAAATTACAAACACTATATTGTGCAGCTAAGGAATTTAAGAGCAAATGGCAGAGAGAAGGCTAAGATTTAGCATTAACTTCCATAACTGGTTTGAATTCCAATAACTCAATTAGTTAAAAGAAAGAAACAAATTAATAGAAGGACGTATCTAATCTGCTAATTCTACAGAGAAAAGCCAAAAGCCTAAATGAAATGTTTTTAACAAAATAATAATAATAATACTAATAAAATTACAAACAAATGAATCTTAATATCTACAAGAAATATCAATCTTTTATATCAGAACCTCAAGATCTAATTAGTGGACAAGGCACATATCATAGAAAAAAGGTGAGCCTCAAGGTGAAAGGTGTGTGCCTCATGACATGCCAGACTCCAGCCTCTAGAGATTTGAGCCTCAAGCATGTAAATCAAGGTGTTTTCCTTGATCTTTGGATCGAGCAAAAGCCTCACAAACTATTAAAACTATGGTTTTACACAAAAATAGATCCACGATCACACAGAAAGACTCGATTAGGATTAGCCTTATGTAGATGCGTTTACATGAATAAATTTTAAGTGTGTTAGGAGAATCCAACCCAAAAGCCTAAGATATTAGGTGGAAGAAACAAACAGATATATGAAGCCATATCAAACCCAATATTTGCCGATGTGGGATGTAAGACTTCACAACAATAAGCAGAACAGGTTAATCCCAACTTGCATGTCCCTTCTCAGGTTCCACTGGCATCAGTTGGGATTGTTTAATTGCTAACAGTAGTAAGACTATCTGAATGCAAGATTACATGGAACGAAACCATATATAATGCCTACCAGATAGTGCCCGCCTCATATCCCCAAAACGTACGCTGGTCCAAACGCCACGTTCCAGCCTATGTTGGGCAGCCTTCGCAGAAGCAAGCTCAAAGCCACTGCAATTATAAAATAATGTAATAAGTTGAACAGGCCTCGAATAATGAAAATAAATAAATAAAACACACACACACATACAGAGAGAGAGATCGATCTCAATGGAAGTAAATTATTAGGGATACATCCAAACTTGAAATGGAAGACAAAGCACAAATAGCATCATAGTCAATATGAAATACCTTTCTTCACTAGTGATTGATCTGTCAATGCAATTAGCAGCATGTGCTGCCCTTAAGAATAAACTCCCCGTATAATCATGTCGAAATGGCCAGAAAGCATCTTTCAAATTTCTCAAGATCTGCACCAATGCCCAATGATTTATAAAAACCCAAAACAAGCAGGATTTTCAAAGTTAATATGCATCTATATATATATATATATATATATATATTGGAAATAAAATTAAAAATATAGATGACCTAAGAGAATTAAATTAAGTACAAGTATTCATAATGAAGATATGATGTGGTTTGTGGATTGAAAAACCTCCTGATATAAAATATAAACAAAATTAAACTCTAATGTGCAGAGCTGAAACTGATATTGTCTAATGTAACTATGTCATCACTGGATCAAAGAAATAAATTATTCCCAGAAATTATCGGTCATACAGCATCAGCCTGGAGTCATAACTCCCATGAATGTTTCTATGCATTTTTACAGGACATGTTGAGAGAGAGAGAGAGAGAGAGAGAGAGAGAGAGAGAAAGAGGTTGCTATGTCTTATGATATTTCTGATGCATAATATGCCTTCATCATAATTTAATGAAGATAGCGTAATCAGCCAGAAGTAACTATAATGAACAAGATCATTCTCTAATTTATGCTAAATCTAACATCCCATCATGAATGTCAACAGCATCACGCAGATCAGAATGATTGCAGAACTTCGTTAAAATCCAAGCCCATCTATTGTTAGGATTCCTTTTGTTCTGTCAGGAAAATTTCAAAATGAAATCTCATTTTAATTAATTGTAACCTCAAAAAAAATATTTCTTTTGATACTGTATATGCCCCATGAATCTTTGAGTACAACACGCTCTTAGAGAAATGAAAATTTTTAAAAAATTTATATGACCATTAATTCAACAACTATTGACATTTTTGATAAACTAATTCTATGTAGATACATTAAAACTAGCAGATATCTAGTGGAAAACAAAAACAAAAAAACAAAAAAACAAAAAAACAAAAACAAAAACAAAACCAAAACAAAACAAAACTAGCAGATATCTAGTGGACATTCCAACTTATTAAGATTTCATTGCAAAACAAAACAAAGAAGGAAAGACACATAAGATACCACCAACATATAAATATATACCTCTTGATCTTCATTAATAACTGCAACATGTTACCAAACTGTGGTTCTACCAAATTTTGATGGATTTTATGATAATTTCTTGACTACTCGTCTAGAAAAAACCATTCTAATACTGAAAAAAATGGATGGGAAACACCAAAATCAAATAATCCATCAGAAAATCATCTGACTAGGCATAATAGAGTAAATCAAAAACCATAGTACTCTACAAAAAACCATCTCAGAAGAAGCAATTTGTTTATTTGATTAACATTGATGGTCTTCTTTCCCCTTTATCTCTAATGCATTTTTGACAAATCAGCTTCATCACTAGAAACATCTTTACAAATTTACCTTATATAAGAAGAATCGTATTAGTTAGCTTGTCTAATAAAACTAGCAACCTAGAGAGCCAATTTAGACAAGATTACAGAGTCATCTTACTGCTCCTGTCATACTTCCACCTAAAATAATAGTTTCAGAGCAAAAATAATGTCTTTTTGTCCCTCATGTGGTCTATCCTTAGGCGTAATATGCAGTATGAATACTGTGAAATACTGTGAACCTGACGTACCCAGGTGGCATAGTATGTACTTCATTATATTTAGGGCCATGACCATGGTCAAACTTGGAAAACCCTAAGGGAGAAGATTGCACACTCAGTAATAAATGGCAGAGCAACTACTAAATTGTTACAACAAATATGACAGGCCATAGTACCTGCAATATGGCGAAGTATTTATAAAAGAACTTGGTATCTACTTATCTACAATATACAAGTAATACAACTTGACTCACACAGGAACAAAAGAATTGGGGGAAAAAAACATATGAGCAAGACGACAAAAGTTACCTCCACCAATAGGGATTGTGTAGTCATGATATGCAGATGATCAGACTCCTTGCTTTTCATTTTATGATAGCCTCTAGGTAAACTATGAAGATCGTGAGGGAAAAAGATCTCCACATCAAAGTTCAAGAGACCCCACAACCGAAGCATTTTCAGAATCTCTGAGTAAATAAGGGAAAGCATAACAGCAGATCCCAAACGATGTGTCAAAACCTGTTCAAAGTGTGATGACAGATTAGCACTCCACATAAATGAGTGCTTCTCTCAACAAGAAGCTTAAAAGAACAAGATAAAGGCAAAGGTTTATACTGAATGAAGATATAGAGCCCGTGGCTCTGACTCATTCCTCGCATTGGGTCTCCTGAAACCCTAACAAGATGGAACCACATCATGAATAAGCAAGAAAATCCCATTGCAGAATGGAGAAATTTTGTCATCTCTTGATTTCATATGCAAATTATGAGCAATTTGAGTAAGCAAGTGCAAAATTTAGCCTTCTTTTGGGTGATTTTTTCCTTTGCTATTTGAAATCATATTCTTGCCAAGCCAAAGAAAGAAAAGCAAGCAAGAGAATTCCATTACAGCAACATGCAAAAATTAGTCATCCTCTGCACTTCATATGCAAAAGAAGATGTGCTATTTGAGTCAATTTTCAAAATGTCACAACCCCACATATAGATTATGTGCTTGGATTTTTATGTCCAAAGTAAAATAACTTGTTGAATTTTCTTATGATGTTCCCACATGCAATAAAAGCCTATCAAAGAAACGAGTATCAAGAAACTTCACGAATAAGACAGGTATGATTATAGTTATTTGCTGCCTCAGTTATATTACAAATTCCAGATACCAGTGGCCTCTAGCCAGGATGGCATCATCCCTATGCCTTTAAGAAAAATGTAACCCATCATACATGTTAAACTTTAGTTAATAAATTTCTTCAGAAAAGAACAAACAATTTTGCTATAGTATAATCTTACATATGGCAACCATTCGAGTTTAGAAATTTAAACATTGTGCAGCTTGCAACATAATGGCTGCTACAACTACAAATAGCGTCAGTAAAACATGACATCACCTCCAATCTAATGATCACAGAAATTAATTAAAACCATAATTGTCAAATAGGAAGACCGTAAATTTAAAAAAATATATATATGCTTATATCATTCATAGACAATGGATCAATTTAAGTTGCATACACATATTATGGGTCTAGTTCCTTTACTAAATACAAATATATAACCTCTTCCTAGAGAAAACCACAATCTAAACTGAACGAACATAAACCAGGATACTAAATCAACTCAACATCAAACCGAACCACTACTAACAGTTGTACCTTATTAACGTACAAGTATCTCTCTAGAGTCTCCAAAAAATTCTCCGGCGACAACTTGAAGGAAGAGCTATAGCGAGAGCAGTAGGCCATAGAAAGATCATCCAATCTCTCAATGAAAGCATCCACTGGGAGGGGAACCGACGAGTGGGAAATGAGGGAATCATCCTCTGCTGCTATATAGAGAGCTGTTTTACCCAAATCAACCCCTCTGTTTATGCTAATGCTTGTTTCCCTCTCGATATCGGATAATTTTTTAATCTGTGAGCAGAGACCTTCTCTCGCTGCCTGCTTGGACATTATCAATGCATCATTAATGGAATCATTGAATTTAACAATGCATTAAATTCACCAGATTTAAACATTATCACATCAGAATAAGAAAAAAAAAATGACAACATTCATCAAATTCTAATTATGAATTAGATTTTACCAATATGCATAAAAATAATTCACCAAAAATAACAATTTTAGATTATAAACAAGAAAAAAAAAATGCAACGAATTCACTGAAAATTGAACGATCTTCATCAGAATGAAGACAAAGCAATACTACAAATTTACCATAACATTGAGAGAAAAAAATCATCAAATCCAAAAAACTGCAGGGGGGAAAAAAGAATTTAAATTTGCCAAATTTAACAAAAATAAATTCACCAAAATAACACAAATCTCCAAAAAAAAAAATCTAGAAAAGAAGATGAGGAAGAAATAGTACTCTGGCATGGGCAGTATCGACTCCGGACGAATCTAGGGCATCATGCAATACGAATTTGAGGTCATTCGCTACGTATTGCGATCGACATATTACGCGAAACGAAGAAGAAGAAGAAGAAGAAGATGGAGGACATAATTGATGCTTAGAGAAATTTGAACCAATTGAAGTAGAAGTAGAAGAAGAAGAAGAGATTGCGAGAAGAGATATTCTTGGCGTCCATGGCGAAGATAAACCACTCATCACCATTTCTCACACGCTCAGAGGAAGAGAGAGAGAGAGAGAGAGAGAGAGAGGGGCAATTCAGGCAGTGTACGAATGAGAAAGCTCAGCCCGTCCTTAGCTCAACATGTCTTGGCTCTGTCTGTCATGTGGGAATTGGGATGAGCTTGGACCGGAGTTCGGGCCGGGCAGAATTAAATGACACCAATATATTAAAAAATAATATCTCATCTTATCAGGGAGAAAATTTTTTTTTTTTAGTTTTTTAGTTTTTTTTTTTTCCCGCCAATAACTGATGTAGGAGACTACAATATTCAGTTAACGGATCATTTTTAGGTCGATAAAATCCTCTTTTTGGCACTCGGTGCTTGTTCACGTGTATGGTACTCACACGCTTTACCATTCGGTTTAGATGATATGTTCGATCATTTAGGTGTGTGAGATTTAAAAGTGAAGTATGAACTCCTTGTCACAAATGAAATGCTTAATTATGTTTTGTAGAATTGTTTTCTCCAAAATTTTGATTATGGAAATTGGGTTGCGCGAGCGTGCCAACCATAAAATTATGACGAAATGTGGATTCTACCTTATCTTGAATGGTTTCAAGGACTTTCACTGTAACAAGTAACGAAATAAATAGGAGAATAACAGAAATTAAAGAGAAATGCTTACCACGGAGGAAGCCATTTTCATTGATAACTTCTGAAATTACAAAGATACAAAGGGGTGCACACGCCTTTGACCAAAAAGGAGCACACATTTTTGGGTTTAAAATCCTAGAATTCTAAAAGAAAATGAAAAAGATAAAGTTCCTAAGAACTGGTTTGTTGATTGATGTTGAAGGTCCTCCTCAAATGGCTGGTCTTCCACTCTTATACATCTAAGTCACCGCCATTCCTCAGAATTCGCCCATCAACTGCCCACTTCGACAACCTGAAAGCCCCCATTATTACCACGTTTTTATAACCTCCTATGATCTATAACTGCCCCGTATATGCAGCTGGTAACGGTTTCATGGTGTAATGGAGATTCGGTCTAAGAGGAAAACAAATCCCAACACAACAAAGCTTAATCTGCCATTAATGATTGTCTGACCGATAGCTGCCTTTGTAAGGTATTCGGCCTTTTAAAAGAATCTTGTAAAGGACTTTATAATTCAAGCCGAATGCAAAATTTCCTAGGCCGATTTTTAGGGTGTAAACATCGCTCGCCACATTTTCTAAATTATTTTTCGGTAAAATGTCCTTCCTAATAAATCGGCCTACTTCGACACTTTAGTCATTTTATATCTTTTCATGATTGTTTCACCACATGTCAGCTCCCCATTTCTCCTAACATTTTGCCATGTGTTATACCCATACTGGTTTTTAATCTAACGACACTAAATGCTTGTACACTAAACCACGCCGTAACCGCACAGTTCTCCAGGTTCCATGCATTTCTGAATGTCTTTTCAACTTTCTAAACGCGCCCAAGCTTTAAAAACCCTTCATTTTCAGCTTTTTAGTATTTCAGAACCATCTGCATCGTCTCTTAGGGTTTTTCGTTTCCCCTGTGCTTTTCCATTGCTGCTGTCCTCCATCTCTGGTGCTTTGACGATTTCCTGCAGCTCATTCTAAGTTCAGCAAGCTCCGCATTTCATCCTTTCGTCTTCTCTCTCTCCTCCAGTGGTGTTCATCTCGGGTCTATTACTTTTATTCTACCTTCCACCATGTCTGACCATATCTCCGGCGATGAAGATTTTTCTGGCAAAGAGCGCCTGGAGAAATTCCTTTCTACTGATCTTGTGGTTCTCAGCACCCAGGTATTTTCTCCTTACGAAAAACACCTCTATACTTTGAGGCCTAGGTTTCTTTCTATTGATACTGCTCAGTCCATTCCATCATTATTTCCAAAGCATAAATCTAAAATTTTTGCCTATAAAAATCCCACCTGTCATTTGAAGGATTCTTTTTCTGGAATTATTAGATGTTGGCCGAGTAGGAATCTAGATTGGAATACATGGTTTGACCGCATTCACTCTTTTAAGGCCGAAGATTGGAAGAACATTAGAATTTATGAAATAATTCATTTCTCAAAATTCCAAATACCAATAAATAGGGAAATATTAGCTTCGGCCTTGAGTTTATGGTCTGTCTCAACAAACACTCTTCACCTAAAATTTGGTATGATGACCCCTACTCTTCTTGACCTTTCTAATTTATTCGATCTCCGCCCCAATGGAAGCTGGATTAATGCTTCGACTGCTATACCAGAACATAACCTCCCTCTTCTTTTTGACAAGAAATCTGCTTCTTATTCAAAATTTATGTCCCTTTACAAGAAAGAAAGTGGGGATCTTGAAGAGATCGAATATATTGCTTTTCTTTTGTTATGGATTTGTAAATATCTCTTCTGTAACCCTTCCTTCAAAATTATAAAGGCTGAATTAAAACTTGCCTTTTACATGGCACGGAGGTGCAGAGTTGCCCTGGCTCCTCCGGTTTTATTGAGCTTGTACAAAGGTTGTTTCAATCTTCTTTCTTCCAATTTTCAAACATGGGGGGACCCTCTTTGGATTTTCCATATTTGGCTTCACGCCTATTTTCCAGAAATCAGTCCAAGTTTTAAAGATCGGACTGATATTATTTTCCATGGGTTCAAATACTTGTACTTTACCCATATTCCTCATTCCTTCGAACAATGCTTTTCCTTTCTCTATACTTGCCCAAGCCAAACAGCTTCACAATTTTGCCCATTTTTTCCTGTCAAGTTCGGCCCAGAGTGGATGAAGATTGCAATCTCATTCAAGGCCTTTACTGATAGCATCTAGCATTTTTGGCGAAGTGTCTTGACTCCCCGTGACCTTCACCATCGGTCTGTTTTAGAGAATTCTGGGAACAACCGATGTGGGGTTGAAATTTATTGCCCTCATTTTGTGGCCAGACAATTCGGCCTTATGCAATCTCTTCCTTTCCTCTTACTTACTCAGCCAATGAGAACTTTGTTTATCGTATTGTTTTAAAAGATATTGATGAAGTAGTGGGAGTAAACAACATTTTTAGATATTTACGGTCCACTTTCATAGTCTCCCCATTTTCAAAGAAAATTCCAAAGGCTACTCCTGATTTTGAGCAATTTTGGGCCCGATATATTGAGAGGATTCGGCCTTATGAGCTTTCAATTCTTTTGCTTGAATTCTATATTTCTCAAGATAGCTCGAGCTGAGAAATTGATCAAATCTCTATGCAGCCTGCAGGGTCTGAGCCAAAGGAGAAGAAGAAAAAGGTACTCTTCTTGATAAGTTTGAAGCCTATCAGTCAATTTTAGATTTTGAGAAGTTTTACAAAATTAAATGGGTTCCAAATAATAGATGTATGATAGATAACATAGAAAGGGCAACAATTCAATTAAAAGCCAAAAAAATTGATAAGATCTTAAGGAAAAACAAAGATAAAATCCTCAAAGGTCAAATAATAAATCAAGCTAAGTTCTATTTTGCTTTTGAGAGGTGGTTGTCCAAGTATCGGCCTATAACTCCAACGGCCGAATTTGGGATTGTTGATCTCCTGGAACCTGCCCAAGCTCCTGCCTCTCCCCATGAAGTTACTTTAGTGGGCAAAAGAGCCAATAGAAAATTTGCTAATCATTTTAAATGGATAGTTTGGCCGATATCTACCTACTCCATAGGTACATTTCCAAATCTTTTTCTAATAAGCACTTTTCCCTTCTTGACTTAGTTAAATTTGTCCTTTCTCCTTAGGTGCTCCAAGTTATGAAGAACGGCCTCTCAAACCGCTTCCAGAAATCCCTTCCTCTGATGAGGAAACTGCAAAGGGGCAAAAAAAGTGTGGTCGGCCTAAGGCTGTAGTCCCCACTAAAGCTGGTCGAAAGAAACAAAAGAAATTAGATGACATTAAGGAGCTATTTACCTCAATCTCCCAATCTCAAAAAGGATCAAGAGCCAAATCTGTTCAGGTTTCCAGCTCCTCCATTGCCAAGCCTCAACAGACCGAATCACTCCTACTTCATGAAGAAGTGATAGAGGATAAAGAAGAAGAAATACTCCTGCCCGTGATTGATCTCACTGAGAAGACTTCTTATTCAAATGCTGCTCGTGATTCTTCACCAACAATTGCTCCAACTTCAGCTCCAACTGAGCCAAGCAAAATTTCCTCCTCTTTGGCCACTCTGCAAAGGCTGAGGTCTTTGATTAAAACAAAATCAGCATCACCAACAGTCTCCTCTTCGCCCACTCTTTCCAATTCTTCAAAGACCGAGAAAGCGAAGAAAATTCTAATTTCCCTGATAACTTCCCCACTGTCCTCTGCGCATGCTCAACAGTCCGTTATTGAACAGGCGGTGAGCACTTTACTCACTGACCCAGACTACACCCCAGGATTATCGGGCAATCTGCAGGGTTTTAAAGAGCAAATGAAGCCGATCTTTTTTTCCTTCATCTCCATCCAGCAGGACAGTAAAGAGAATAAATCTTTGCTTTATAAGGTCAAATCTCTCTAGACAAAATTGGATGATGAATTCACCTTGGCCAAAAAACTAGAGAAGGCTTTCAAAACAGGTGAATCAATCATAAGTGCCCTTAAGGGCGAAATAAAGGAGCTCGAGAGAGAGTTGGCCGATAAAAAGGAAAACTTAGCCAGGGCAAAGGACAAGCAATCTATTATTGCTGAATCTCTTGACCAACGTGTATCCACTGCCAACAAACTGGTTGAAGAATTCCAGCTTTATGATGATGAAGAAGTGATAGAACAAAGGTAGGCCGAGATTAAGAGCAGGCTACAGGCTATCAAAGCTGACTGGATCAAAGTGAAAGAATTTCTGACGCTTGATTCCTCTGTCGCTTCTTCAAAAAATCTTTGAATATTATTCTCTGGCCGATATGTGGCTTTTTAATTTCCTAGGATGTAATTTGGCTATAAGGCCTAGCACAATATCTTTCTTTTTATCTTTTTAACAACTCCATTTAGTTCGGCCATGGGGCCGGACTTATAATTTTTTGTGGATGCATGAACTAGATACAATTTTGATATTCGGCCATGTAACCAGAACATATGTTTATTTGACTTGGTGAATGCAAATTTCTTATCTTGATCTACACTCGTACTTATCAATTGCATTTGACATTCTCCCACATTGCAGGGTAATACTTTTTAAGAAAACGGCCATTTACAGGCCAATCATGGATGTCACCATGCATACTTTGTAAGTGGTAAGCACCACCTTTCAACACTTTGAAAATCTTGAAGGGTCCCTCCCAATTAGGAGACCACTTCCCATATTTGGAATCTTTTGAACCTATGGGTAAGATTACCTTCCAAAACAACTCATTTTCAATAAAAATTTTAGGCCGAACTTTCTTGTCATAGGCTCTTTCAATTTTTCTTTTTTGGGCTTGTAAATGATCCAAGGCCAGTAATCTAACATCGTCCAAATCATCTAATTCGACCATCATAGCATCGTGATAATCCAACTCACTTATACTATTTTGTTTGGCAACTCTCAAAGATTGAACAGTCACCTCCATAGGCAGAATTGCATCATGACCATAGGTCAGGGCAAATGGTGTGGTACCTGTGCTAGTTCTTTTAGAGTTTCGGTAGGCCCACAATGTTTCTTATAATAATTCATGCCATGCTCAAGGGTTTTCATCTATCATTTTTTCAATACTTATTTTCAAAATTTTATTTGTTGATTCAGCCTGTCCATTAGCCTGAGCATAGTAAAGAGTTGAGTGCACGATTTCAAAGCCATATTCCTCAGCAAATGCTTTTATCTCATTGCCAGTAAAAATTGAACCCTGATCGGCAGTTATCGATTAAGGTAGACCGAATCTGTGAATTATGTTTTCCTTAATACACTTTATCACTTCGGTCTGCGAGACCGAAGGTATTGGAATAGCTTCTAACCATTTGGTAAAATAATCAGTTACTACCAAAATAAAAGCATCCCTTTTGGACAACTTAGGATAAATCTTACCAATCACATCCATCGCCCAACCCCTAAATGGCTAAGGCTTCACAATAGATTGGAGTCTAATTTCTGGTGCATGTTGCACTGGCCCATGAATTTGACAGCTTAATAGCCTTTATCATAGTCTAAGCAATCTTTCATAATATTCGGCCAATAGTAACCGTACCTTCTTATAAGTCATCTCATTTTAATGTCAACCTGGTGCGCCCCACAAATACCTTCATGAACTTCGGCCATGACTTGCATTGACTAAAATTGAGAAAGGCATAAGCACAAAAGACCATCCACATTCTTTTTATACAATTCATCATCTAAAATAATATACTTTAAAGATCTTTTCCTAAATTTATATTCGGTCTGTGCTGATGGGTTCTGCAAATATTTTATGATTGGGAATCTCCAATCATCTTGAGCAACATCTAGTGATAACACCAACTCATTTGGACTGAACTTACTTGCCAAGGACGATTCCAACCTTCGTTCTATTGTTATCGTCCTGTAAAGGACACTTAAAGGGATCTTTAATCCAGAAGCTATATGGGTTAGTTCATTGGCTTCGTTGTTTTCCTTTCTTAGGACACATTTAAATAAAACGTCAGTAAATAATCCTAACAAATGTTTGGCAATTCTATTGTATTCGACCAGAGAATCACTCACGCATTTGAAGTCACCAGATAATTGTTTTAAAAGTAATTGGGAATCCCCAATAACAAGGATACTTGAGACATTCAAATCCACTAATAAACTGAGGCCGATAATGAGAGCCTCATACTCGACCTGATTGTTTGTACAATCAAAATCTAGTTTAAATGAGAATTGAGTCCTTTTGTTCATTAGGGATACCAGAACTACGCCTGCTCCGGCCGATTCCTTAGTTCGAGACCCATAAAAAATTAGGATCCATGGAATCAGGGAAATACATCTAATCTTCATGGTTGGCAAAATTTCAAGGACCTCTCTCAAATTGGGATGATTGGCTATGAAATCGGCCAATGCTTGGCCTTTAATCGCCTTTTGGGGAATGTATTGTAGACAGAATTCAATTAGAACTAAAGACCATTTTGCAATTTTTCTCTTTACAATCGGCCTACTCAACATGTACTTAACCACATCAGTTTGACATATTATATAAACCAAAACAGGCAACATATAATATCTTAACTTAATATATGAAAAGTACAAAGACAAACATAGTTTTTCAATCGGTGTGTATCTACACTCGATTTCATTCAACAGTTTACTAAGAAAATAAACGGCCTGCTCATGTCCATCATCTCTATCTTGAGCCAACAATGCTCCAATAGATTCTTCAGTGGCCGATATATACAACTTCAAGGGCTTTCCCTGCTTAGGTGGCATTAACACCGGTGGCTTTGTAAGATATTCTTTCAACTGGTGAATGCTTCCTGATGCTGCCTGTCCCACTTGAAGTCGTCCTCCGTTCGTATCTTCAGCAGAGGAGAGAAGACTTTGCTTCGCCCTGCACAATTAGAAATAAAACGGCGCAAGAAATTAACTTGACTGAGAAATCTTTGAAGTTTTTCTTTATTAGACGGTGGTTTTGCATCAATAATTGCCTTTGTTTTATTTTTGTCAACTTCAATCCCCCTTTGGTGAACAAGGTAGCCCAAGAAATTCCCAGCAAACACACCAAAAACACATTTTAAGGGATTCATTTTTAAACTATGGGCACGCATTCTTTCAAAAAACTTCCTTAGATCGATCATATGAATGTCCAGATCTAAAGATTTAACCACCACATCATCTATATATACTTCCATAAATTTTCCTATTATATCATGGAAAATATAATTTATGGCCCTTTGGTAAGTTGCCCCAGCATTTTTTAGGCCGAATGGCATTACTACCCATTCAAAAGTTCCAATGCTACCTAGGCACCTAAAGGCTGTTTTTGGTACATCATTTTCGGCTATAAAAATTTGATTATAGCCTGAATGACCATCCATGAAGGATAAAACTTTGAACCCAACTACTGCATCGACCAACATGTCAACCACAGACATTGGGTACTCATCCTTTGGAGTGGCTTTGTTTAAATATCTAAAATCTATGCATACTCTCAGTTTTCCATTCTTTTTCAAGACTAAAACAATGTTTGAAAGCCATTCCAAATACTTGGCCGTTCTAATGAACCCGGCCTTTAATAGTCTCTCTAGGAGGTTGTTTATATGGCTTAAATCCTTTTTTGATTGGTAATTTATGCTCAACTAATTTTCAGTCTAAGCCAGGCAATTCATTATAATCCCAAGCAAAACAATCTTTAAATTCTTTTAGTAAGCCGATTAATTTTTCTTTCCAGCTCTCTGGTAAGTTTTAATTAATAAAAATTGGCTTTGAATCTCCTAGTAATTTTACTTCTTACAGTAGGTCTATGACTTGGGCTTTTTCATCACTCAACTTCCTAAGCTCTGGTTGTAATTCTTCCAGAGTGATTTCATCTGCATCTTCTCTAACACAATCGGCTAGACTGGCCGATTCATTGATCTCAGCCATGTAAGATTCTGTTCTCTACATGGCTTTTTGATATGCTTGGATTTCAAAATTCATTAAAACTTTTTTTTTTTATGTGCGGTCTCTTGTGAGGCCGAATTTACATGGTAACCTCTATCCAACATTAGTGAAGTGACCTTAAGGGGTCAGCCATGTTTATCACATCCTGAAAATTCCAAGGGTTTTACATTCTTATCATAAAGAACAGCTTCCGCAAAGTTGGTTGTTAAAGCGAATGGGTGACTATCGGCCTGAATAACTTCAGCCTTGTCCCCATTCCAAATCATCAGGCATTGATAAAGTGAAGATGGGACACACAGATTTGCATGAATCCAGTCTCAGCCTAACAAGGCCTTATAGTTCGAGGCCGAGTTCATGACAAAGAATGCTGTCATTTTAGTTTTATTTCCTACAGTTACTTCCATAGGAATAACTCCTTCAAGTTTACAGCTCCACCCATGAAATTTACTATTGAAACCTTTGCAGGTAATAAATCTTTTCCGGTCTTTCCTAATTTCTTCATGACTGAAATTGGCATAATGTTCACGGAAGCCCCATTATCTACCAATACTCTTGAAATTGGCTTCCCATTAAAATGAGCTTTAATATATAAGGGTTTTAAGTGTTTAGCCATGTTATCACTTGGTTTGGTGAAAGTGATATTTTCACTTGGTAATTCAGTCTGTGAAGACCGATTAAAAGTTTCTGAGATTTCATTAATTGAGAGCTTTCCTTCAAAGCCAACATCAATATCATCAGAAGACAAAGTTTGACCTTCCTTGGCTTTAAAATCAGCAGGTAAAATAAAAACTATGTTTACCTGAACTCTAACAGGTGGAAGCGAGCCGAACTGAATGGTGTCATCATCCTTAGCGTCAAAATCATCGGCTTCTAGGATTTCATCCTCCTTGCATTTCTCGATAGCTACTTGAAGAGATTTCTTCTCCTCCTCAATTGCCTCCAAGCGCTTCCAAATATTGGCCCGAATCCGATATCCTCTTGTCTTCTTGATCAACTCCCTTTTTTCCTCGGCTTGTATTCTTTGAAGCCTCTTTTTCTGGGTACGAGTCATTTCAAGCTGACCGAACTTTGGGTGACGAGCCTGAGCCCACCTTTTTGGTTGAGTCGGCCTGGGTTTCACCATTCTGGGCTTAATTAAGTCGCGCAAATCACTCTCAGAAGTCCTAGAATTGGATGTTTAACCTTTTTTCATTTTATCGGCCTGATTACCTTTGGCCTGATAATCATTTCTCACAATGATTTGTAAACCTTGACCTTTTGAATATTCATTAGGTCGAATTCTTTTGTTGCTATCATCAGTCTTCCGATAACCCTTCTTCAGACTCCTAGCATGCTCTTCATTTTCTTCTTGTATTATCTTCTCTTTCTCAAGTCTAGCCTTATACAGGCTGCTTGATCTGAATTTTTGTTCATACTTATTCGACCTCTTGGCCACAGCATTTGCAACTTCGACCTCATTAAGGCCTCTAACTTGTAACTCGCCTCTATAAATAGAGGCTTCAACATCTCCAATCACAGCTTTCTTCAAATTCCCAGAATCATACTAGGGCATCGCCAATTTGTTGTGACATCCTCGACAATAGATTGGGTGACCATAAATGTCACTGAGATGCTCTATTGCGACTTTAGTCCATCTCTTGACAGCACTGGAATCCAACCTCCCAGAATAAGCATAAGTCTCACCCTCAGCCTTAGGGATAAAAGAAACCAATTTCACTGTTTCATTTCTCTGTTGAGGAGCCTACATAATAGCTTTTCCCTTATCCTCTGATTTCTTTCCAGCATTTTTGGTCTCCTTGGTTGAGACATTAGAATCATGCACCTGCAAAACAACCATATTAATTGGAAACTCAAAAGGAAATGGATTTTCATTGACTTGATAAACAGTTTTCTCCTCTGGGAATTTCAATTTTTCATTATTAATCGACCTTTGAATGGCATCTCTTAACACAATACAACTATTCATTGGATGTGTCCAGCAATCATGCCATTTAGAATATTTTTTATCTTTCATTTCTTCGGCAGATCAAATTTTATGCCCATCTGGTAGCTTAATTTGCCCATATTTTAATAACAGGTCGAATATCTGCTCTATTTTAGAGAGGTCGAAATCGTATTTCTTATCCCTAAAATTGTTTCCATTTTGGTTACCAATATTTGGTCTCCTCTGGAAATTTTGTTTTAACTCTTGCACCTTGAATTTTACTAAGGCCCTGCATGTATAAGGCCGATTAATATTTAATTCGGCCAATGCAATTTCTTCTTCAGTTTCTTCACTTTCTTCCATGGCTTTAACCTGAGCCACTTCCCTATTGAGGTTCCTATCATAAGTTCCCCTTGAAGAAACCCTTCTTTGGTTCTCTTCTTCGAGAATTCTCTCGTACTTGGACGCTACGGTCATAAGATGGCCTAGGTTGAGAAAGTCTTGATCGATGAACTTCTTCCTATTCTCCAGGTTAAGTCCACTAATCACCATTTTGACACAATCGGATTGTGCTAAATTCGACCTACACCAACATTGGGTATTGCGGAATCTTTGGACAAAGGTATCGACCCTCTCACCAGGTTCCTGGCACATTCGGGCTAAATCAGCGACCGTTATTTCGGTCTCAGCCTTGCAAAAGTAGGTATAGAAAACGGACTCCATTTCTTGCCATGTTGTGACCGACCCTGATGGTAAGTTAATATACCAATTAAAGGCCCAGCCAGTTAAAGAACTTGGGAACAACCTCAGTTTTAAATAGCCACTGCTACTTGCTTCACCACATTGGCACGTGAATCAGCCAATATGTTCAAAGGTTGACTGTTTATCTTCTCCTGAAAACAATGTGAAATCCAGGGAACTTGAAACCTCTAGGGAATTTGTGAAGCTAGTCGATATAATCAAGATAAGGGTGACTATAAGTCGTTCTAATTGGAGGTCGACCTGCTCCTATTTGCTCCGTAACAATATTGGCAATCTCTTCTCTGAAATTGTTTGGATTGTCCCTCAAATTAGTTTGGAAGGTTTTAGTAAGGTCCTTTTGACCAGCATAATTTTAAGGGGCTTCATTTGAACCCCCGTAGTTCCCAGCCGTTGATTGGCCTGTCCTAATTGGAATATTGTTTGGATTTCTAAACATAAAATTGCTATTTCGACTCGGGTCAAACAAGTCATTCAACATTTGATTATAAATTTGCCCCCCGGGCGAGGCGTAGAACACATTGTCCTTAACTCCACTTGTTCCAACATTGGGTCTGGCTTGACCAAATTGACTTCCCAAATGGATCGAAGTTGGGATCTGCCCTTTAGGCCGAAATATTGGCGAATTCGACCCTAAAGGATCTTGCCTGGGCAGGATGTGTAATACCCTGAATATTTATTGATTTACTTTACATGTATATATGGTGAAATTATACACAAGGTGATAAATTTAAATATTTTATATTGGGAATGAATATATGGTAGTTGGATGTTGGGAGACATTATATATATATATATATATATATATATATATATATATAGGTAGAGGAAAGAAAAGACAAAAGAAAAAAAGAAAGAAGCTTAGTTTTCTGTGTGGAAAGAAGAAAAGAAGATCAGGAGAAAAAAGAGAAAGAAAGAAAAGAAAGAAAGAAAGAATAAGAAAGTCAAATAAAATAAATGGATTAGGTGAGAAGAAGAAAAAGTGGCGTGAGAAAGAGAAGAAAAGAAAGAAGAAAAGAAGAGAAGAAATGAATGAAAGGAAGAAAGTGGCATGTGAATAGAAGAAAAGAAAAAAAAAATGAAAGAAAATGGCAGGAGATAGGACGTATGGATGGAAGAAAGAAAAGAAGAAATGAAGGAGGAGAGAGAAGAAGGAAGGAAATAAATAAAGAAGGGAGGAGAGAAAGAGAGTAACGAGCTGGGAGAGAGAGGAAGCGAGAGAGGCAGAGGGCTGACGATCTGTTGCCGGATCAGAGGAGTTCTAATCACGCATACGAGTATGGATTTTATATTTTTGAGCTTATTTATGTGTCTACAATGATGGTTATTCATTTTATTCACTCAGTTTTGAGGTAGGGTGTTTAATTCTTGTACGGTGAATAATGATTATTTTGAAGCATATGTTAAGATTTGATTTATGAAAGGTGATAATTATTGATGGTGATATATTTGAGGTTTATGATGGTTGGTTTCATTGACAGATGGATTATATTTGAAGTTTATGATTTGGAGTTCGTATTATTTGATTTATATATTATTTTGAATATATAAATGCTTGCATGTGATATTTGAAACATTATTTATTGTATAAGAATTGGATTTCCTACTGGGTTGTTGTTTGCTCACCTTAATATATTTTCAGGTGATAATTGTTGGAGGCACATAATAGAATTGGGGTCGAGATTTGGAGAGACTATTGTGTACATGTATTTGTATTTAAAGCTGATGTAATTTTATTTATTTGGTTAGCCAATATATATTCAGGATGATTTTTGGGTTAACCATCGCTACCCGCAGCTGCGCAATACTCTGTATTTTCAAATGGAATGTATTTTTAAAAAGGTGTATTTGTACGGAACTCATAAAAATTTTACGCGTTATTGTTTATAAATTTTGGGGCGTTATAGGATGTGTATGTCCCCATACCTGAAATTGTTTGAACCTTCGGCCTTTCAGCCGTATTGATTGGATTTTTCATGAGAGTTATTCTTAAATGCTGGCCCAAGTTTTTCCACCATACAACTAAGTAGTTTGTCCGAATTTTTATTCGGACTCTCACTAATCTGCTGATTAGATTCAACAAACGTCTTCATAGTAAGAGACATTTGCTACATTATCATCTGAGATATGTCGTGCATCATGGTGTTAAAATTCATTCTGAAAGCAGCCATAAATTCGTTAGCAACATTTGTATGGTTGACGGTTGGCTTTCCATATTTTCATTCCCTAGAGAATTATCTCATGGGATTTCTAGATTGTCTTCTTGGCCAGACTCTTGGCCAAAAGTTTCTTTTCTATGTCCTCTACGTTTTGGTGGCATGATTGTTGCAAAAACAAACCTCCTAGAACTGGAAAATAACACGAATGGTGTCCCACCGGGTGTGCCAAAAAGTATTTCCTCCAAAATTTTGATTTTGGAAATTGGGTTGCGCGAGCATGCCAGCCACAAAATTGTGACGAAATGTGGGTTCACTACAAAAAAAAGGGTATTTCCCGACTAATTTTGCCGACGGTTTTATAATTTTTGTCGGCATGTTGTTGGGCGCGAAAGTGGGCGCGTTATGTTTGAGGAATATGAGGGTAAGATGGTAAATACCCATATATATTATGGGCTTTTCGGACAAAAGCCACTTTATATATAAGCCATAGCAAAGAAACGTTCCGTCTCTTTCTAGAATCCGCACGACCCAACCCCCTGCTTTCCCACCAAAACCAAACCCAAACCCAAACCCCCTGCCTCCAGCCTTCTTACCGCCGGCGTCAGAGCTCAGCGCCCCTGCCTTCAGTTCGCTGCTCAACGTCGAAGCCCCTATGTCTTCGACACAACCCCCTGCTTTCAGTTCGCTGCAGCCGTCGCTGCTAGCCATCGGGACAGCCTCTCACTGGAAGTAATCTCACCCGTTCGAGGAAGCCGATCGCTGGAGCAATCCCTCCATCGGTACATATTCCTCTTTCTCGCTCTCTAACTCACTTTCTTTCCTATTTTGGTTCAATTTCTTCTACGTCTATTCCGACAAACACACGCAAATACAATTGATTTCTAGGGGTTTTTTTTTCTCTTCTATTTCTGTTCTGAAACATACACGCAGAACAAAGGAATCTCATTGTTTTTGTTGTTTGATTTTTAGGGTTTGGTGGGGTATTTGTTGGCTTTGCTGGCTGGATGAGCTGTGCGGTTGTCCTTTGGTGATGTCTATCCCCTTTTTTAATCTGCATTTTTTTTTCTCTTTAATCTATGTTCTGGGTTTGGGCGTGGGTGCTCATTCCCTTGTTTAATTCTTTTGCTGCTAAAAATAAAAATAAAATTTTTTATTTATAAAATCATAATGTTGGGGGAAAAAAGAGAGAAATTCTGACGATAACTTGCTGAAACGAAATCGCAGGAGGAAATCGTATTGGTAGCTTCCGACACGACGATATATCGGCAATATATCACCGATATTCTCGATATTTAAGAATTAAGATCATGATAATAACTATATTATTTTGGGTTTTCTTAACGTGTGCCCTATGTTTAGTTGCAATTAATGATCCAATCATTGCATTGGAAATGATGAAAATGCATTGTCAATGGTGAAAGTTGCTTGGAAAAATGTGAAAAATGCTTAGAAAACTATGAAAACACATTTTTCCATGCAATGATTGGGCTATTAATTGCAGCTTAACATGTGCCCTTAGGGCACACGTTAAGAAAACCCTATTATTTATCCTCGGTTTAAACTTGTTTTGTGTATATGAAGCCATGTCATGCGGCTATCTCACATACCCATTTATCTGTCTTATAATGAGAGATGACTTAGCTTATTGGAAGTAAGGCTGTTTCCAGTTTTGCTATCAGGCCATGTTATGTGGCTACCGCGATACCGTTGAGATTCTTGTAAATCTCAGCAAGTGTGGAGTTCCTATCTCACTTGAAGTTAAATATTAAACCAAAGTCACTACAGTCAACACTCAGCAGGAAAAGATGAAATATATGTTCTATTTACTGACCAGGTTTGCGGACTTGATGCACTAATTTTCATTGACAATACAACTGCTAAGCAATCATAGACCCAAAAAGATATGATCGCAACAGTAACAAATCAGCTTCAAAAAAGATATGTCATGACAAAAGAAGCCATCTAGCTGCAGAAAAGGGCTAGCTGAATGACCTACGAATATCTAAATTCACTTCAAATTTTGTTTAAACCCATCAAATTAGCAAGAGTACAAAAATACTGTTTTCACAAGTCTCCATATAGTGTATAGGTTCCACTGTTCAAGGAACAGCTTGAATAAATAGGGGAAAATGCCTAATTCTTTGGAAAATCATCCTATCTTCGAAAACCTTTGGAAATGACAAGGAACTTGAAAACATTTTTTAAAAAAAAATTGTAAATTCCCAACCCCCTCAGAAAAGAAAATTAGAAAAGATTAAAAAGGAAAAAGAAAAAAGCTCACAAGAAAAGAGGTGATGCAAATGAATTAAGAGCCAGCAACCATATTGGTTCTAAACTTCTAATGTTGATCGCATGGTCAGTAAGTCTCTAGCCTCCATGTTAGATCCTCTTCACTCTGGTCTAAATTCTTTGATTTTTATGCTTTGATACTAATGTTGTGATCCGTATAGAATTGAAAATTCAGGTTCTCTCAGAAAAAAAGTTGTTTTGATTTATGAATATATGTGATTATATTAGAATTGATAGATTGGATGAAAAAATTTCTAGTTAAAAGTCCGTTATTCCAATTATGTTGACTACACATTGAAATAGAGAATGTTAACTTTTTTTTGCTTGTAACAAAGTATGATTTGTAATCGGGCAATTTAGATAGGTGGTTCAAGTGCCTGACATCTGATTTAATCTATCTAGTGAAACCTACTCCTTGTAAGATATAAATCGGGCACATTACTTTGTGCAAATGAGACATAGCATTGAATTGAGGTTGCTATGATCTACAGTCTTCTGGATTTTCACATGCTTGACATCAGAATATGGAATGTTGTCAACCTTGATGTTATGAAAAATAAAATGAATTTTGATTGCATTTCCAAGAGATGTTTAAGCACTCCCTTTAATAAATAAGTGGAAATTCATCATCCATTCTCCTTTTTCCTTTTCTCCCCCTCTTCTAGTTCTATTTTTTGCCCAAATTCTCCATGGCATTAGAGGCCTCTGTTACTTCATTATTTTCATATCCGGTAATTTTTGAAGTTCATTGATTGGTTTTTTCAGAAGATTATGGATTAGAGGGAACAGTTTATGGAATTCCTCTTTTACCCGACTTTTAGTGTTTTTGGACTCTTTGTATGTGAATCCATCTCTTGGATATCTCTGCATCCATATGGCTGTCTACTTCCTTAATGTTTGAACTAGCATAATCTTGCTTGGCTTGATCCTTTAAGACTTACTTTTTCTTATAATTAAATTGTATGAAATATTCATTGGTGTTTTGTGGCTTGTGACTGAGGAATTGTTTAAACTGGTTTGTTTGCTTGAAATTGTCCATGGCTTATTCAGAATTTATTCTGATGTTCATATAGTACAATGCTTTCAAAATTTTTTTTAGTAGTTCAATATTTCATTGTATAATTTATGCACTCTGATAAGTGAATTGCAAGTAGCTTTTTTTATGGGATAAGGTGATACAATTCATAGATATGTTTTAACTTAAACTCTTAGCAACTCAAAATTATTGGTTTGAATTAATATTTTTTGGTTATCTTACCCCAAGTCAATGAGCATTACTGTTCATGGTTATTGAATTTGTCAAGTTATGTTGTAGTTGTCAGAGCTGGTGAATGTGGAAGGCTATAGTGATTGGATACGTTTGGTGGCAGAGTTCACATCAAAATCCTTGCAGTCGTGGCAGGTGGACTGGTGTTTAGAACAGTTATATTTTTCTTTGAGACGAATGAATGTTCTACATGCGCATACGTTTATTTACAGTCCTTTGAATCAGTTATTTGGGATCTTCAACACCTTTTTGAAACTTCATGATAGTCATTAATTTTTTGAATTTTTGCCAGTGGGCCAGCAGCAGTGTATACTACCTTTTGGGGCTGTGGTCCAGATTGGTGACATCTGTACCATATTTGAAGGGTGATGCACCGAGCTTGTTAGATGAATTTGTGCCTAAGATTACTGAAGGTTTTATCACATCAAGATTTGACTCTGTGCAGGTGTTTGACTAATGCTTTTCTTCATGACTGACATTGTGATTTGTGATTCAACGTTGAAAATTGAGATAAGTGTTTCTGTTTGCTTCTCTTTGTATTTTGTAGGCTGGATTCCCTGATGATCTTTCTGAGAATCCACTGGACAATGTTGAACTTCTTCAGGATCAGCTAGATTGCTTCCCTTACCTCTGCAGATTCCAGGTATAGCCTTCTTATAAGACTGGTGCTTGTTAGCTTTTCAGCCTTAAAATTGTTTAGGTTTTATAATTGTATAAAATACTGTTTTGTCTCTTGAATTACGTATAAAAATTGCTATTTATATTACGAGTACTAGTGTAGGGTTCTTATTTTATGAATTTATTGTGGTTTTATGATGCTTGAGTTGTAGTATGAAATCAGTAGTTTGTATATAATAAATATCATGGAGCCTATTCTGCAAACATTCACGGTATGTTCAGATCATATTATTGGCAATGTCTTCATTTGGTTAAGATCTGTTGATTTAATCCGTATTAATATATTAATTGATTTAAATAGGAAAGAGCACGAATACAGAATGGTGATAACAGTGAGCTCTCTGTTATTGAAGCCAAACTTTCTTGGATTGTTCATATTATTGCTGCAATACTTAAGATAAAACAATTTACTGGTTGTAGGTAAAATATTATTACTTAAGATTTTTCTCTCTTAAGGAATACTGTGGCACATTTGCTTTGGCATTATATTATTGCTATATGATGCATCATTTCTATTTTGTAGTGTGGAGTCGCAAGAAGTACTTGATGCAGAACTTTCAGCTCGTGTTTTGCGGTTGATAAATGTTACTGACAGTGGACTACATAGTCAGGTACACCAGCAGGAATTGGCTTGCATTCTGTTAAATTTGAATTTTTAATGTCAAATGAAACATTAGCTGTGGAATGCCAATTGTGTTCCTTTAATATAGATGCTACTCGTCTCGTGTGTGAGACAGGTAGAAAATGAAAACTGTAATAATTACTGCATTGGTGTCTGTTGGGAAGTTTGGGTATGATGTTATGGCTTTTGAGTTTAAATATTATATACCATAATTTTGATTATGTTTGAATAATCTTCATTCTAATAGATTGAGAGAATACCAATTTGCGGATGTACTTTTATTCCCAGAAAACTATCTTCGATTTCTGATTTTTGCAACAAAAATGCAGTAAAGCTTCATGGGGCTTATTTTGGGAGAGGCAAAGGGGATGGAGTTAAGCACAGTTATGTTGATTAAGGGATACCAGTAGAAATGGGCAATAAAGCCTTAATAGTATCTATAGTGCTAACGAAGTAGTAAACTAGAAGTGTAAATGAGAGATTACTAAAAATTGATAGAAAGGAAATATCCAAAGGTGATCATTTTTGTTATCTTGGATTGATTGTTCATGAGGGGAGAAGAGGACGTTGCTAGTAAAGCTGGAGCAGGATGGTAGTTTTCAGTTCGCCCTATACCTCTCATAATAAGGGGAAAATTTGATAAGATGGCTATAAGGCCAGCTCTGTTTTGACTTTGTGGTACACTGGTACTGGTACAAAATATTGGCCAGTTGGGGGAAAATAGTTGTAGTGGAAACAAGGATGTTTTGATAAATGAGAGGAAATACAAGAAAATATTGAATAAGAGACAAATCCATTGGTGAGGACTAAGAATTGGCACAAATTGATGGCAAGACAAGGGGAAGCCATCTAAGATAGTTTGTTTGTTCATGTCCACTGAAGACCAATGGATGCACAACTGCTAAGGGGGAGTGTTCAGGTTGAAAGTGCCAAAAGAACAAGAGGAAGGACAAAAAGAATGTGGGTCAAGAGGTGAGAAAAGACAAGATTGCCAATTAAATGATAGATGATATGACCTTAGATACAACTAAATGGAAAAGAAAGATTGATTTAACCGATCTCATGTAGTTTGATAACTAGAGTTGGCTGGAGTTTAATTTGGTTGATGGATATTGGCATAATAGCCATGTATTAAAGTATGGATGAGCTGGTTATATTGTGGAAGGTGCATGTGGGAGGTGGAAGATGCATATAGGACATTTCTAAGGGAGAGATTGAGAAGTTAAAGTTGTTTAGGGTGAAGGCTATGTAGTGGTTTCAGAAAGATGTTATGTTGTCTTGCTATCAAGTGGTTTCCTTCTACATCCATATTGGGTGACACAGGGAGAAGGTTCTGATTTAATATTGTCATGTTGCAAATGGAAGGGACGGTTGCTTAATGGCTGAAATTTTAGACTATTTTAACATGATTGGAGATTGAATTCTAGAGAGCCTCGTGGAGTATAGAAAGCTTCGTAGGGATATGGAGTGGCACAAGATCCTCTTACATTTGTTTTCCTTCCTTCACTGGCAAAGGAATATAGGAATATGGGGAGACTGAGGATTCTTCCATTGCCCGGTCTAGGACGACTCTAGGGTTATTGGTAAGGTTCTCATGATAGTAACCTATGTGTAATCTGAGTGTATTTTGAGGTCAAAACTTGAAAGAGTTGACCATTTTCTAATGCATAGCTGTGCTATGTCATTGTTTTATTGTTGGATAGTTTCTCAGTTTTGGTCTTTCCATTGTGTAGACTAGATTGATTTATTTGCTAAGCTATTACATTGTTTAATCTTGACAAAGAACGGATGGATTTTAAAGAGATTTTTCCTTTCATTTTATGTTGGAGCATCTGGAAGGAGAGTAATATTTTTGTTGTTGCAAGGAATCCTTATTGGTGGCAAATGAGCTTTGCCAAATGCAGATCAAGGTTACAGAGACATTTGCTTGACAAATAACTTACATGGTATTTGTCAAGAATTTAGGCCCTCTTCCAGATTCTCATTTGGTATTTGTCAAGAATTTTGATGACAAATATGCTTCTGGTGAAGATTTGCTCTTAGAACTAAAATCAGAAATCAAAATGCTTAATAATATAATGCTACAGTAAAATGAACATTGATTCAGTGATGATAAAGTATGCCATCAGTGCCGTGCAACAGTATCTTTAATAGCAATGCTGTGGTATTGTGAGCGATGATTCTATGATAATTCAAACAGTACATGCAAGTATTACCTGAGCTTCCTTGTGAGTCCAACTTCACGATTCCCTATCACATTAAAACTTGGGGTTGATGAGCCTACCTTTTTTTTGTTTGTTTTTAATAGATCTTTGGCAGTTGATCCATATCTGCTTCCTTTTTTTCTTTCTTTGTGCCTTGTTGTTAGTGTTTGAGAAAAGCAGTATCTGCATTGTACTATATTGGATGGTTAAGTCTTGTCTATTGATCCATGTGTTTGTTGGTTGTGTAGGCTGGGCCATATGATAATTTGAAAGATGTTGCTTTGAAGATATTGCAAAATGAGGTTGCAACAGTTCCCATTATCCATTCAACTTCACAAGATGGCTCATTTCCACAACTATTACATCTTGCTTCACTTTCTGGAATACTAAAATGTAAGCTTTTTAGTTAGTTTGCCAATTAATGGTTATTGAACTTATTAACAATCAACGGACCTGTTAATTTGCAGGTATTTATAGGAATTTTAGGCATTGTTCTAGCTCGTTGCCCATACTCCAACTACCAATTTATGCAGTTCCTGTGGGTACATGGGTTCCAATGATTGGAGAATGAAATCAACGGCCGTTAGCAATGTTGAGACCTAGTGCTTCTCTTAGTTCAGCCTTAAATTTGTTAGTTCAAGGTATGCTTGTTGCTTTCGTTAAGCAGAGGAAAGATAACGAGAAAAAAAAGGGAAAAGCAGGATTTGATGTGTTTGGAAGTTGAAATCACGATAATCTCGAGTCCTCAGTATTTTTTAACTGGCACCTTATAATGGATTTATGGATAGGTATTAATGTACCTGTTACTAATCTCTTCTTTTTCTCAAGTTTTCCCTATATAGCATTTACCCCTATAACGCAATAGATACTATATTTATATATAAAGGAAGTGCCTTGAAGGAAAAAATACACTGAGCGAATCACTCTGAAGGTTTCATTTGGTTATTGTTACTGAAGTATGCATATTTAATGAAATCCATTCTGTTGAGAAATATTAGCAATATGGGATTCTGTTGAACTATTAGCAAAAACGAATTGAGATTGATAATAAAAAGGTTTTTTCTTGATGGAATTTTATGACTTTAATGTAAGAATATTCCAAGCAATTGGTATATTTATAACTCTTAATTAAATTGTGCTCTTTGATTGCATATGGGTCATGGGACCCATGGGTATTAGTGCATTAGTCTGTCTTTCATTTCATATTTTTATCTCTTATTTTAATACTCATTCAATTTTTTTTTTTTTTAAATTGTATTAAAATATTAGACAGACTTTAGGAATTTGATTGAGTCTGGAGATAAGCTTTAGTAGTCTCATTTTACTAATTCATAAGCCCCATTTCTCCATCTTGTTTTTTAATTCTTATGTTATTACAACCTTTTTTTGTAGCTCAAGTTAGTTCAATACCTATAGTTGATGATAATGACTCATTACTGGATATATATTCACGGAGGTAAGCTGTGTTCTAATCGGTCTCTTAGGATTTCTTTGATTAGTTGATGTGCAGCTTATGCCTTTTGTGTCAAGGTAGTGCCAAGTTTCAATTAATCTTCCATGAGTGAGGATGATTTTTATTTGTTTATTATTTCTTCAACAGCGATATAACAGCTTTGGCAAAAGACAGCTTATGCACATATTAATCTTAATGAAATGACTATTCATCAGGTAACTGCTAGATTTATTTATTTATAAATTTTTGGTTACTTGCCAGAGTCCATACCTTATGCATGTTAATTTTAAAGTGATGATTTAAATATAAAATATGTATGTCATTATATTTTATTTACATTCATCCCTTTCTATATTATTATATGAAAGAATGGCTGGTGTTTGTAAAGTTCAACTTATGTGAGCAGCAAATTTGTAGGGAAACAAATACTTGACTTCTTACTATAGGTTTAGTACACAACCTAACTGAATTCAATTCAACAGTCTGGAATCCAAACCACTTGGGTTGTGTACAAGAATTCATTTTTACTTCACTGGTTAAAAATGTAGTTTAGATGAAATAACCATGTATGAGATTTTACCTCTCTGAGAACTCGAATTTTTTTTCCTAATTGAAATTAGGTATTGCAGCTGGGACAAGACTCATATTCTCCTTTTGAGCTCAGAGGTCAAAGATGTCATATGTGTTTGCGTTTCGATCCTTTGCATAAAGTGATGGAGCGATTGGCAAACCCAGGTAACTTTCTCTTCCTTTATTGCTTTGTAGGATGGATTTTTCTTTCAGCTGAATAAAATCAGGAGAAAAGGTTCCATAACACTGTTCGATAAGGGTTGTACACTTGTACCATTATGATTATAAGGAGTAGTGCATAGTATATTGCATTGCAAAACCTTTGTCACCGTTGTGCTTGCAGGTTGCAAAACAAGAGTAGAGCTATTGACAAGCATTCTACACTTCTCCAAAACAATGAAAAGTTTTTTTTTTTTTTTTTCTAATTTCCTTCATGCCATATTCCACAAATAGGTAGGAAATACCATCCTTGTTCTTTCATGTTGTGCATATTCTTTAAAAATAAAGTTCACCAATGTTACAATCATGAATCATTGCCATCCGCCCTAGTCATTTTCCTCATTTTGGAGTTAAATATTTTGTTTCAAATGTATTACGGTATTACCACAAACACAGTCACATTTAATTTGAGGCCACATAAAACTCTGTAGAACTACTTTTACTGAGTTGTATCCATTGTGGCTGAAATTTTAGCTTTTATGTGGAGCTTTCGTCTACTAATTTATTATGGTTGGTGTTTGAACTTTGACTTGGGTATTTGAGTATTTTGTTTTGAAGTAAAGGGATTGCTCTGGTTTACTCAGCTGATTTATGTATAATATGTTGAAGGGCTTTGGTTAATACTGACTGGGAGCAAGTGTGAGCAGCCAACCTGTTATTGTAGTTGGAATTATAATTTGAGTTAAAAAATAGCCATTGGGTTCCTTTTATTGGGTAAATTAAGGGCTATGTTTTTCTTAATGGGTATTATTGTAGGGGTTGGCTGAGATTAATCTTTGTTTAGGACATAATATGGAAAATTTTGCCCTGTGGGGTTATTATTATCATTGTTAGATTTCTTCTAATTACATCTTTTAGAGTAGCTCCTGATTTTCTAGATTTTGACTCTCAATTAAGCTTTTGTTTCCTTTATTATATATATATATGGATACACACAAACACACACGCACATGATTACTTCATTAAAAAAATAAATAAATAAAAAAAATTAAGAACTTGCTGCCATCTCCATTTTATATATATTTTAAAAAATTTCATCTTGTATATACCAATCCTGCTGGACGAACTATCCTGTTCTTGGTTGCATTGAGTAGCTCGCTACTGAAAATCTCTTCAACAAATTAAATGACCTGTAATGGCTGGATTTCAGGGGTCAGGCGGCTTGTCATTGTGGAGGCTGGCAGTAAGCGTGTAGAAGGCATCATTTCACTGAGCGACATTTTTAAGTTCTTGCTTGGTTAGTTTGAAGCCATATCTAAATGTTGATCTAGAAGGGGTTTGTGCAGTGGTTTTGGAACCCCCTCTCCCTCCATGTTTTCTGGGCATTATTATGATCTGCCATATCTCTGTGGAGAGCCTCCAATACCTTCCTCAATGACTTGATCTCATTTCTTTGAAAGCTACAATTGGATTGGCCTCATGCTTCATTGCCTGGTTTTTTTTTTTTAGAATCTTAGGCTGAAGAAAGAGGCCTGTAAATTGAGAGGATTTGATTCTCTCCCAAATTTGTTCATCTTCCCCTTTCCCACATTATTATCAAACTTCATTTTGCTGCTAATGTAGCTCTGCCATGTTTGTGGGGAGCATGGGATCTGTAATAGTTCTATGCTGCTACTGACTGAACACAATGGGAAAAGAAATGGGGAGGACTATTAAATTATTATTCAAGTTATTTGTGTCCCTATGCTGAACGCTCTTAAGAAATTTATTTGAGTTATTTTCTTGAATAGCAACAATATTTTCTAGATCAATCGTTGTCATTTAAAATTGTAAAGTATGAAGTTTTCTTTACTAAAATCTAATAGGCATATTTTATGTTACTTGTGATTGTGATTCTGTGTGGATTTTTATATTGCATTGTGTTGTTGGTCCACCTATGTGTCCCATATATGGTAGAATTTTATTGTGATTGTGAGTTTGTGTGGACTTTTATATTGCAATCTGTTGTTGGTCCACCTATGTGTCCCATATGTGGTAGAATGCTTGTGTATGGCAATGTTGATACACTGAAGAAAAAAAAAAATGTATGTATAAATTTAAAAAAAAAAAAAAAAAAAAAAATTGTTTCTTAGCCTTTGCGGACGGTTATAAACCGTCGGTAAAACATATACCAAAACAACTAGGTAAGTCGGAAAACCGTCGGTAATTGCCGACGGTTTAGTAATGTCGATAAAAGGTATGAGCATTACCGACGGTTTTTAACCGTCGGAAAACGATTAAAGATGGTTTTCCGATATACCTATGTTGTTTTGGTAAATGTTTTACCGACGGTTTTAGACCGTCGGAAATGCCAATTGCCGACGGTTTAAAACCGTCGAGAATTGCTGACGGTTTTAAACCGTCGGGAAACGATTAAAGACGGTTTTCTGGTATACCTAAGTTGTTTTGGTAAATGTTTTACTGACGGTTTTAGACCATCGGAAATTCCAATTGCCGACAGTTTTAAACCGTCGGGAATTGCCGACGGTTTTCTAAACCGTCCATGAAGGAATAGCCGACCGAGGTAAAGCCGACGGATTTGCGACGGTTTTAAAACCGTCGGGAGAACAATTGCCGATGGTTTTTTCCTCATTGCCGATGGTTTAAAACCGTCGGCAACGATCTTTTTTTTTGTAGTGGTTCTACCTTGCCTTGAATGGCCTCAAGGACTTTCACTGTAACAAGTAACGAAATAAACAGGAGAATAACAGAAATTAAAGAGAAATGCTTACCACGGAGGAAGCCATTTTCATTGATAACTTCTGAAATTACAAAGATACAAAGGGGTGCATACGCCTTTGACCAAAAAGGAGCACACGTTTCTGGATTTGAAATCCTAGAATTCTAATAGAAAATGAAAAAGATAAAGTTCCTGAGAACTGGTCTGTTGATTGATGTTGAAGGTCCTACTTAAATGGCTGGTCTTCCACTCTTATATATCCAAGTCACCGCCATTCTGAAGAATTCGCCCATCAACTGCCCACTTCGACGACCTGAAAGCCCCCATTATTACTACGTTTTTATAACCTCCCACGATTTATAACTGCCCCGCATATGCAGCTGGCAACGGTTTCATGGTGTAAGGGAGATTCAATCTAAGAGGAAAACAAATCCCGACACAGCAAAGCTTAATCTGCCATTAATGACTGTCTGACCGATAGCTGCCTTTGTAAGGTATTTGGCCTTCTAAAAAAATCTTGTAAAGGACTTTATAATTCAAGTTGAATGCAAAATTTCCTAGGCCGATTTTTAGGGGTAAACAAGAATACAATTTATAAATATTTTAGATGAGTTGGGTTCAAATTATATTTTCTGTAAAAAATTTAATTTTTTGCCTATATGATTCATATGTTGAACTAAACGTTGTACTAGACAGCATGAAGGATTTGATGATGGTTTGTAAAAAATCATCACCATGTTCATGTGATCCGACCGCGGTGAGATATACCTCTCAACTGTGGTTAACAATTCAAAAATTTTACTAATAAGATATCAAATGGATTCTTTTATAAATTTTCACGTATCGTTTATGAATAAGACTTAATAATTGAAAGTGTTCTACGAATGACATAGTTCTTGATTTCCAACTAAATTAATATCCACCAAACAAGATGAGAAATATGTCTCATCAGACTTGAATTTTAGTTAGCAGGATGAGGGACAAAAGAGAAAAAAGGAAATGTTGAACGCAGGAATTTTGCACGAAAGCACTCACCTTGCGTATCAACCCTATGTATATTAACTAGATTTTAAAAAATAAAAAAAATAAAAAAATAAAACACACAAAAAACTAACTACAATTTGGAATTGATGTTGCTGGACATTTTTTTGTCAAGTAAAACAAATACACACATTATCTCATGGAGTCATGTGTGTAAAAAAAAGGGCAAGGTGAATATCTAGTTCAATTTGGGTAATGCAAAAATTTCGTTGAGTTTGGGTTTAGGTTTGGGTTTTTTTCCTTTGTACTGTGGAATCAAGTTGAGTCTAGGTTTTCTACAGGTTGAGTAGTGATTTTTTTGCTTTGTAAGATGGAATCTAATTGCGATCATAAACTTATCTCGATTAGATGAGTAGTTGCGATCTTCTCAACAAATTCCTTCAAAAATCTATGAACAATGTCATCAAGAAACAGAGCAGCAAGTCATTCCCATGGGGAGACGATAAAACGGGTAATAAACCCATATTTGAAAGGTAGATGAGGACTTGATTGGGGGAGAGCTTGGGAGGGAAATTCCTAAAATACTGGAATTAGTTCTAATGAGCAAATCAGACGTTGGCTACTAAATAGGCTTTGTTTCACGGTTCGGCCCTCCAGCTCGTCCCATTTAGCATTTCTCAATTCATGCCTTTAAAAAATAAAAAATAAAAAAATAAATCATATAAAGGATGATGATCAAGTGAAGATGTGCTGAGAGCCTGAGAGCATTCCCTAAATATGTAGCAAAATTGAGATAGCAAATTGTACTTTAAATTTACTACCTCACTTGGAAATGACTCAAAGATCGAGTGTTCCAATAGAAATAACAACATTAATATTTTAATATTATTTTATACATTTTAATGTTGGATTTTGGTTTCGTTCAAGATCATTGGAGGATTTGAGAGGTATTTAGAGACCCCAATTTTTGTATTCACAAGAAAAGATTTGTTACTTCACTTCTCCAACTACAGAGTTGAGAAGCAAGAAAGTCGTAGCAATTTTTTATTTTTTTTGGTCTTTTGCATCATTTGTTGGTATCAACACTTGCAATGAAAATTATATTCTATGCATTGAAAGATTATAAAGTACATTAGACCAATACACTTTTTTTTAACGCATGGAATACCTAGGTCAATCAACCACCTATCACAGCACTTTTTTTTTTTTTTTTTTTTTTTTTTTTTTCTGGCTACTCCACAACCCTTTATTTATATTCTATTAATATTATAATATAAAATGGGTGGTGCTTCGCTAGCCAAATATACATACTTTAATATAGTGCCATCTCTTCATCTCTCTGACCAATCGTCTCTCCCTTCGTTTGTGGGTTCTTGTCTAAAATGCGGTGTCTTTTTCTGGTTACACATTTATAGTTAGTTTCACATGTGGGTAATAGCGTAATACCATGTTTTTCTTTAATAACTTACTGATTTTATTTTGAGCAAGTGTTAGGCATTTGGTTGGCTATCAGTCTCGAAGTGAATTCCTTGATCAGCCGAACATTGTGATTGGATTTTATATCTTAGGAAGGCAATATTTCTAAAAATCCACCAGCACATGTGGGGAAATAATTGCTTTTAAGAAAATATTTTAAGTGTGTGGCACACCTGGACCTCATGATTTTGAATATATATAGATAGCAATGATCCTATATATATATATTTATATATATTTACTGGAATAGCGATGTCAATGCATAATAACACGATCACCAATTCATTCACAGAATTTGAGACCTTCGAACATAATATTTTCCTGTGGAGTAACTGGATTACTACATGGGTTTATAGTACAAACAGCATAGCCGTATAATATTTTTACAACCTACATATGATACAATAAATAACCATCCTTCAACAATCAGTAACTTTCATCTCTTAACAAGTTTAGTCCCAACTCCCAATAATCATTCGGTTGCACTTTTTAAAAGATTTTTTTTTAAGTAGAAAAAGTCATTTTTTACTTTTTTTTGCTTTTTGCATTTAAGTAAAAACAACAAAAGCAAAAACGCGTTTGGTAAAATTGATTTTACTAGTGATCTTTTGGATATAATGAGAAATTTTACTGAATCATCGTTGCCCAAACTAATGCTTAGGACAGTCATAACATCTCTTGATTGCGAATTTTTCAAGTTAAGGTCACCGAAAAATAAAAATAACTTTTAGAAACAAATCTTCTTTGCTTTTACTTAAAATCAAATATTTTGCCCTTTGTTTTCTAGAAGCCATTTTTAATTTCTTTAACCAAACAATGCTTTTTTGCTTTTACAACTTTTTGCCTTCAAAGGTAAAAAAGATCTAAAATAAGGGCAACCAAAGGGTGTAGTTTTTGAAAAGACACCATCTATAAACACATTTGTTCACTGATAAAAACAAGGATGCAGCTCTTCTAACCATTGTTTTTGTCCCTTTTTTTTTAGTTGTTGCCTCGATCACCTTTGTTTTTGTCCCAACTCCCCTCCTTTTGGCCAAGGCTACGTCACCTGGCCCTCATCTTTGCCACTGAATTAAATAACAGGCTTTCAGGGATAGACACGTACACCATCCACATATGTGGTCTCGACAGATGAGGATCCTTTTGCTGCAAGCCTGCAAAGTCATCCCATGAATCAGTACACAGTACTACAAAATCTGCCAGTTTTCCATGAGATAAAGATCTCAATTCATCGTCTAGGAAGCATGCATGGGCAGCTGAAATCGTGTACCTGGCATGGGAAGGTTGAAAATAGTAATTAGGGAACACATACATAGAAACGAGGAAAGAACTGTGAGTCATGAGTAGTAGATTTTTTGTAGGAACAATTGCAATTGATGTTGAGAGGATCGTCCTGTCTGTAATAGATTAGGCTAAATTGAACATTGATCCCCTGAGGCTTTGGGCCAATTCACTTTTTCCCATGAACTTTAAGATGTGACACGATCACCTCACCTTAACTTGAAACGGTGCCTAACATGAGCTCCATATAAGTCAGAAGTGTTTTACCAATAGAACGTCAGAGACAGAAAGGAGGAGGGGGAATCAGAATGAAATTGGTCATGTGTGACAACGAACCCCATATGTCAATGTGGCATTTGTAAAATCAATAAAATTGGTCATGTGACATACAAGTAGTCGACATAATTTTTTTTTTTGGTGTTATTTATAAAAACAGATATATATATATATATATATATATATAGATAGATAGTTAAATAAGCTTAATCCCACAAATCTATTTTAAAATAATCCCACAAATCAATTTTAAAAGGGCTTAACTTTTTGAAAGGAGTATAGAGCCTTACCCTTAGCCGATTCGGAACTTTGCACATCTCTCGATTTTTTTATTTTTTTTTCTCTTGTATATAATTAAATACACACAAATTGGTGTAGATTACAAAAGGCTTAAACCCACAACTCCACTTCAATAGGACTAACTTTTCATTATAATGTTATTTATAAAATTATGTGTTGGAAAATACCATATCACACATTGGTTAATTATAAATTTTGACATTTGCTTCATCTACCCATTTAAGATCTTTACTTAAGGCCCTGTTTGACTAAGCTTTTAAATAATCTAAAATTACTTTTGGTCCTATTTGGTAGCCTAAATCATAATCAATTCTGGGTTCAAAAAGTGATTCTATGACAAGCAAGCTCCCCCAACTTTCAATTAGAATCTAGTCGTCAGCTTTTATAGAAGATTTTAAATGACTTTTCATATTTCCAAAACTACACTTAATGCTGGAGTATGGACACAATTTTTTTTTACCCATATCCTTTAATAGAACGATAATAGCCTCACCTTAGACCCAAGTCCTCTCCTCTCTTAGGGCTGTGCTTCTTTCTCATGCTAACATCAATGTGTTGTTAACCTCAACTAACTTAGACCCATAGGATCCTAAGTTAAACTTCAAATTTTTTTTCTCCCTTCCTATATATATTCATTGATTTATATTTGTTAGAAATTTTTCAAGGATTGATTTTGTAAAATTTGGATTCGTAATTTTTTTTTTTAATATTAATTCATGTTCTTTTTTTTTTCTTTGTTTTAAGTGAAGAAGAAAATAAAAAAGACACGTAATCAAAATCCCTAGTAATACACCTTTGTGGGTTTAGTCGAGCAATCAAGTCTTGAGTGTGTTTTCTAGAAGATATCATTTTGACACCTCGTAACTATTGTTGCTTGTGTAGGTATGGAACATCTCACTTAAGCCATTAGGGCAATAGTTTGAACTCAAATTTCGATAGGAGTACAGCCTGTGATACCTCTAATTGTTAATTCAAAAATTAAAAATTAACTACTAATACTAAACAAAACAACAAAAAAAGAAAAAGAAATCACGTATTATAAGGGGCAGTTTAGTCAATTCATGGTTATAACAACTTTAGAAAATGTTGTTCCCAAAAAAGAAAAAAAAAAAATCACTTTTAGTTCTAACAGCACTTTTGAAATACAATTTGTAAATAGAGACTGATTCCCTTTACTATTTATAACTTTTGATTCTCTTATGATTTTACCTAAAAGCAAAGGTACATTACAGTTTTCCTAAATAGGGCTGATTAAGCTTTTAGGTTGGAAACTTAATATGTATTAGAGCCGGTTATTTCTTGGTGCCCCAGCTTATGCTTTCAAGTTGAAACTTAACAATATCAGGCACAATTATTAATAGGATCTGCAAAATTTTCTTTTTAAACATGTTTTTCATTTTTAAAATGTCTTTATTTCTTCACATTCCATTTGGTACAATACTTTAATAGTCTAACCAATTATTTGTTTTTCCATACTATGTCTTAGAGTAGGGACGAGTTAGGATCTCTAGAACTCAGTTAGACTTAAAACAAGCTTAAGACCGATTTGATTTTATTCATCCCTCAAGTGTTTTTCAACAATGGGATCCCCCTCGCTCCTTAACCATTTATCCCTTACATGGCTATTTTGATTAAGGCCCTTTTTTTTGCTAGCCATACTAATTAAGTAGGGGTAAATTTGTTTGGAGGGGAAGGCCCTATTAAGAATTTGAGATCAATTCAAAATTTTAGAAACTTTTAAAAATTTTAAAATTGCCCTTATTATGCTTAGTTGTTTATTTGGAAAAAAAAAAAAAAGAAAAAAAAAAAAGAGGTTTCAAGGACATTTTTAATTACTAGCTGGCGCACACGTGTGTTACACATGAAATTTTTTTAGTTAAATTATTTTTTTCAATAATGATAATAATTTTTTAAATTTAATAATTTTTTCGTGCCTTTACATAAGATGAAAGCACTTTGATCACTCAATCCTTTACTTCTTTTGATATAATTACTATTTTTTTTTCCATTTTCTTTCCCAAATCATAGTGCTTAAAATTATCTTTGAAACTTCATTATACATAGGTTCTTTGAAGGTTTTGTGAAACTTTCAATGTTGAAACAAAAGGCTCTTTCTTTCACTTTTTGTCTCTTTCTCCGATCAAAACATATTTACACCATAGTTGAAAGATTTAATAGCAAATTATTAGTACATTAGTCTTACAAAAATCAAAACCAAGACTTGTGCGACTTTACAAACCCTACGGACATGCCATCCTTTTTTTTTTTATGATGTACTATAATCTACACCCCTCTGTCACACCTCATTTTTGTACCACCTTACTAGGGCTCATCATTTCATACATGTTATTGTTTTGTTTTTGAGTCTAGTCACTTGCATAGTTTTTTAGAGTCACAAGGACAATGGATATGAATTTTGATTCAATTTGGAGTTGATCTTGAGGGATAATAAGAGCTTTTGTGACTTGAGGGGCATAATCGTCTTTTAAGTCCCAAACTTTTCATTTGACCTTGAAATGATGTCCAAATTGTCAATTGAGGTTCATATTGATGCATATGAGGTATTTTTAGGTTCAATTTGATGAATCAATGGCTTAGGGTTAAAATGACTCAATATGGTTCAAGTTAGTTAATTGACCCCTTTCATGTTAGATCAAATTAACTCACAATTACCAACCAAATCTTTTCAAATCAACTTTAATTAGTCATCATTTTATCCCTAAAAGTGTTTTAGAAAATTTAATTTTGGTTTGGAAAACATTTGGTTCAATCCTATATGCATACCTATGCTTTGCAAAGGTAGAGCATAGCGGTTAACCCCCTTTATCAAACCTAAACATGCCCCATGGTTGGTGGTTTTCACCATAAAATGTTCAAAAATGTATTCCTCATCGAAACACGGTCGTTTTGGCTTTCGTTTCATCAAAATCGGAGTTGATTTGATCCCTAAAACACTCCTAAAAGCAAAAGAGGTAAAAAAAGGGCAAAAAACTGAAGCGGGCTCGGGTGACCACCCAAGCCCGGGTGGCTAGTCACCTAGCCCCTAGTGGCTAGCCACCCAAGGCCTGGTGGTCACTCAAGACCACTTCCCTATTTTTGTGCTAAAATGGGATTTTTTCCAATTTTGACGTACTAGGACTCTTTTGGACTACTTTCCTTCTAATTTTTGGTAACTTTTGAGTTTCTTAAGCACCAAGGGAGTCTCTAATAACCCTTGGATTAATTTTAGGATTTTAATCCTAACCATTGGTTTGTCCTAATGAAACTCTATAAATACCCCATATGCTTCAACACAAAAGAGGAGGCAATTAGAGGCCACTTTATGCATTAAACCTAAGTGTTTGAGAGAGAATAAGAGAGAGAGAGCTAAAGGAGAGTTAGAGTTCCTGCTGTAGCTTTGAAGAAGCTTGGTTCAAGTCATCCACAAGAGCAAGAGAGTCTCTACAGCAGCAAGGAAGCTCTTCCTAAGGTAAAACTCCCTTCTATTCAAGTTTAAATTAGGGTTTCTTGTAGAATAGGACTATTGCATGCTAAAGTTGAGTTTTTTATCATGTGTTATATCTTTAGTTAGTTAATATACATGGTTTAAATACTGTTCATCATGAGTTATGCATGCTTTAGAGCTATTCTATAGGTTTTTAAGCATGATTGTGAGTTTAGGGTTCCTATTGTCCTTGTTTTAAGTTAGTTTCATATAGCATGTTAAAGTAGGGTTTTTTATTGGTTTTTCTTCATGGTTGTTATATGTATGATATATATAGAACAATTATGATATTTTTGCATTCATGTTAGTGGATTTTAGGGTTTTTTGCATGTCTTAGTGTTAGGATTGCATTAAGGTTTAGTTTTATTCACTGTTTATGTTATTTGCATGATTAGTAGATGAATTTAGGCTTTAATACCATTCTGTCCAGATTTTTTTGTTCTTCTTTTTGTCTTGTTTTGAGCACGTGTAAGGGTGCAAACAGGTGCGATAATTGCCTCATTGCAAATAGGGTTATTATTGCTTAAGCTTGCTATTTACTTGGAGTAATTGCCTAAGGTAAGTAGGGTATGGAAGTGCCCCAATTCACTTCTTTCTTCCTTAACTTTTCCCTTCTCCCTTTTTAGGATTACTTTTTAATATGAATCCATGGTGAATTACTAGAGGTTTCTTTGTTAAAATAAAGTTGCCTTTTTCTCAAAGTTTCCATCTTGTAGAAGTTATTTTTATTTCAAACTCAGTTTAAATACCAGATTTTCTATCTTTCAAGTAAAGAAACCTAGGGTTTTTACCATAGGTTTATATTAGGATTTAACCCTAATTCTCTTCGAACTACGTGGACTTTGATCCATGTGTTTCGCTACATGGTACGTAGGCGCTTTGAGGTTCAAGTCCGCCCTAGGATCTAAGTATCCTTGTTTTGTTTTGTTTTTGTTTGTTTATTATGGATGGAATATATGATATGCATGCAATTCTTGTGATGATATACTTGCTGATTTTTATATGGTAAGACTTTAATTTAGCCCAAATAAACTAAGAGATCGAAAGGATAACATGGGTGCCTATAGGCTTTGCCTAGAACCTTCCCATGTCATAACTTAACCTCCGAATCTTCGATTTCTTTGGTTTCCAAAAGACTGTTTTTGCCTTTCCTTTTTAAATATGGAGTCATTCAAATTGTTTTCTTAAAACAAACTGTTTTTAGAATTTTCCTTGATTCCTTTAAAAAACAAGGTGGCGACTCCTTTTCTTTTTCAAACTTACTATTTTCTTTTCAATCCTTGTGAGCCACTTTTTGGGGTTCACACCCTCCCGTAGATTCATGCCACAAAAGCTAACTCAAGTTCCTAATAAGTCCTACACTACCACCTTTAAAAAATTTAGTATTTATGGGATTGGGAGATTCTCATTTTATTTATGAGTAAAGTAATCTTTGATATATATGTATTGGAAAAACATAGAAGAAAACAGATACTCCATGCGGGATCGAAACCAAGACTTATGCAAATCCAGAACTTCTATTGGTCTTTGCTTAAAATAATAATATTCCTAATATGTACATGTTTAGGATTTTTTTTTTCTTTTAAAAATCTAGTATTTATGGGATTAGGATGTTTTCATTTTATTTATGAGTAAGTTAGTTTTTGATGATTTTTTTTATTTAGGAAATGATAGGAGAACACACATAACTTACGTAGGATCTGAAACCAAAGACTTCTGCAAACCAAGCGACAAATTGATAAACTCAAAGACCATTGATTTTTCATTAAAAAATAATACACCCTCCGTCCTGTAAAGATAGACTACGTTTGACAAAATACGGAATTTAAAAAAATGTAATCATTATATTGACTTGTCATTGATTAAGTTCCGTCTTTCCAAAAATACCCTTATATTTTTTGTATTGGGTTTTGTGTTGAAAGTAAATATTAAAATAACGAAGGGTATAAGAAATTTTTTTAAAAATATGATTTGATTTTTTTAAAGTGGCAAAAAATACGAAGGGTGGATCACCGCTTGTGATTTTATTTTTTTGGGCCTGTACATTTTTTTTTTTCAAAAATGATTTTGAACTTTTTCTCTCCTTTTTTTTGGGGTGGGGGGGTGTTGTGATCTAAGTTATTTTCTTTTCTTTTTGTTCTTTTTGGGGGGGGGGGGGGGGTTGTGATCTAAGTTATTTTCTTTTCTTTTTGTTCTTTTTGGTTTTGTTTTGTTTAGTTTGGTATTTTGGGTTTGCAGGTAGATATTGCAAAGTTTCATGAACCTCACGATTTGAGAGGGACATTTTTTTGTGGTTCATTAGACCTTCCCTTTTTATTTTCTTTTTTTCTTGTGCATTCGTTAATGGTTTTTTTTTTAGGGGGGGGGGGGTTTGTTTTGTTTTTGTTCTAAGTCTGCTTCTTTTTTAATTTTCCTTCAATTGAATCTCCTTTGATTCTCTTTTTTTTCTTGATAATTTGACTTGATTATTTTCAAAAATCAAAGATTATATATGAATTCTCAACAAAATATGAAAATTATGCAACAGCAGCAATTTAAAAGTTAATACAATTCAAGTTTTTTGTGATATGCGAATCCTTAGAAAATAATCAAAGATTATATGTGCTATTCAAAACTTTACTTATGCAATTCAAGGGATTTTTTTTTTTTTTTTTGGCCTCTTAATCTGGGTTTTAATTTGTTTTTGTTCAAGGGATGCGTCTTTTTATTTTCATTCAACTGATTCGTCTTTGATTCTCTTATTTTTCTTGCTAATTTTGCAATTCAAATAGAGATTTAAAAGTCTAATCATGCAATGTAGGCAGAGATTTAAATTTTTAAACATAATTTGTATATATAAGTCAAGTTTATTGAAAACTACATACCAGACAAAGCACCAGAAGAAAAGAGACGCAATGAAAGCATATAGAAGAGGTAGAAGAAGGAAGCAGTAGTTGTTTGGATTTTATGATTTTAATAATGTGTTTCTATTTGTATTTATATGTTAATATTGTTAGGGTTTTACGAATTATAGTTTTCATTTCCTTAGAATTCCTATTTGGGTTTGGTTTTATTTAATTATTATACGAATTATAGTTTCCCTAGAATTCTTATTAAGGTATGTGTTTTATATTACTATATTTCCTATATATGCAGAAGGATAGTTGTGTATTTAAAAAGTAAAATAAGGATATATTAGTCAATTATAAAAAAATTAAATTTAAAATTTTGATTCCTTTTAAGTGGATGGGGCTGAGCCACCTATCCACTCATTCGTCCGTTACATTTTTCACCTTTTATTTAAAGTACTTTTTAGAACAAAACCCTAAAATCTACAAAGAATGAGATCTGGAGTCTGAAAAAATCGAAGGAGATAGTGAAGAGCAAGACAGAGGCGGTAATCGTATAGGGGAAAATTTTCAAGGAGGTGACCATAGAGAGATGGTGATCGGAGAGGTAGCGATTGTATCCCGAGAAAAGTTTGATCTACCATTCATTGAAATTGATTCTTCTAAAGCAATCTCACTAGGTAAATCTTATCTTACCATCTTAATTTCTCAATCTCTTTCCCTTAATGGGATTGATTTTGTTATTCTTCCATTTATCATCCTCTTAGATTGTCTGATTTAGTTGATATGATTTATTTACATTAAAATAATCAACTTAGGACTTCAATTTTACGAATTTGTATGATCTTAAAGAAATTAGGAAATTTTTATTCTCTACTGTTATTTATAGGGAATTCTGATGCTCTTAAAATTGTTGTTGTTGTGTTGGTTTTTTTTTTTTTTTTTTTTTTTTTTTTTTTTAATTTTATGTGTAGGGGAAAAATGATACAGTGCAGGGGTGGATTTGCAATGTTGGTAATAACCCTTTAGGAGTTTCCAAAAATTCTAAAGTTAGTTCAAATATTGGAACTTCTATTTTTTTTTTTTTCTTTCTTAAATTCCTCCCCTATTTTCAATTGAAAAAAAAGGTTTTGGAGTGACTTCAAATTATTTAAAATTATAATGATTCTTCTATAATTTTTTTAAAAAAATAAATTGATTCCCTATGAGTGGATGGGGTTTAGCCACCTATCCAATCATTTGCCCATTTTTTTCACTTTTACTTATTTTAATTTATTTATTTATTTTTATATAATAACTGTCTAAAACAAATCCCTAAAGTCTAAAGAAAGGAGAGCTAGAGTTTGGAGACATCGAGAGAGACAGTGGAGAGCAAGAGAAAGGTGGTGATTGTATAGGGTAAAATTTTCAAAGTGCTGGTCATAAAGAGGTGATCATCTATGAGATGACAATTGCAGTTCAAAAGGATTTTGATATAACATTCTTCCAAAAGATTCTTCAAGAACAATCTTAGAAGGTAAATCTTATCTTATTATCCTAGTTTCTTAATCTCTTTGCTTTAATGAGATTGATTATGTTGTTCTTCCATTTATCTCATCTTAGTTTGCCTAATTTAATTGATATAATGTTCTTCCATTGTTGCGGGCTTGTGACTTTTATTCTTTGAAGTAGGTTATTAGGTTGGATTTTTAAATATACATAATGAAGTTATGAATAAAGAAAGCATAATTAAAATAATTAATTTTTTGAATCAAATTTAGATAATTTTTTAAATAGAAAATCAATACTTAGAATAAACAACCCTTAATCGAAAAAAAAAAGAACTATGAAGATAACATACAACATTGTTCTAAACGCCTTTGTATCAAAATCAACATGGAAGATCTTCCTTTGTTTCCTAGGCTGTGAATTACAAAGTAATACTTTGGATTATCATCCTAATGATCATAATGAAATCCCAAGAGCATATTTACGAAAAGGCCCATGTAAACCCTGTGAACATAATTTTTCACGAAGGAAAATTGGAAATGTGCCATGCCATTTCATTCCAACTTGGTCCAATGAGTTTGGCAATTGGTTAGAGTATGGTATTGAAAAAGATGCCACATTTTTCTTATGTTGCTATCTTATAAGAGTTGATATTAGAGAACACACAAGTTGTGATCCTTTTATTATATGGGGATTCTACAAAATCCCTAAAACTTTAATAATTCTACAAACACACCCAAGTACAAGTAAGAGGATCCAAACTCTTCCAACACCCTTTCTAGAACAACTTTTCTCAACCAGCAGAGTATCTTAGTGAAACCCCATTGAATCCTACCATGACATATATCTTACCAAAAGAATATACCTTCTTTCAGAGCACCATCTCTTGTGTTCCAATCTGAAGGGATAACTTCAATATGTGCCACATCTAGTGAGGGTGAGTCATATAAGCTATAGTCATTTACGAGTTCACCAGTGTAATGAAATGTCTTACGACTCGTTCCAAAAATTATGATCTCACAACCATTTACATCACTCAGATCTTCATCATCATATGTGAATTCATTTATAGTCATTTCCTGGAGCTTGGGAGCAGCAATAAAAAGAGCCTCGAGATTTTCCCAGTTGCATTTAAATATCCACAAATATTCAAGGACTGGGCAACCTGAAAATAGCTTCTAGGTTGAGTCGTCATCTGAAAACGTAACAGACCAATGAACCAAACTCTTGAGACTTGAAAAACAGATGGAAGGAGGAAGTTTGAGAATATGGCCCATATCTACTCTCAACGTTTTTAGGGAATCACAAGTAAATTAGCAATGAGGCAACACAAATGGCTCCTCAAAGTTATCAAGGCAGATATCAACCTTTTGAACTTTTCGCTTCACTGCAGCAGATATCCATGCACTAATGCGAGATGCATCATATAGTCCATCACATCTGAGAGAGAATTTCTCTACATTTGAGAAATCGCGGAGAATAAGAACACTTTCCACAAAATTCATAAAAAGCCTCCTCTTAGCAGGTAGCCCTTGTTCAAGGACAAGGTTGGGAATGGACGTCCAAAGGTAACGCCATCTTTTCGATAATATATATGCTCGTGCCAATAGCATCTTTAGTCGGAAGAAAAGATAAGATGTGTTGAAGAATGGTGTCAGGCAGATTGTCTATGTTATTGTTGCTCCCATCTATGTCATGTTCTTCATTGACCTTTTGTTTTTTGGACTTGCGTCTTTGAGAACTTACAACCATACTTTTAGCGGTTTCCCTTAAATACAAAATACCTTGTCAGATTCGAAACACCCACGAAAATGGCAATTGTAAAAAATTTGATACAGGCATCACAAGACAAAAACATTCAACTATACTTGACGATGAAATAAACAAGTTTCACAGAGAAAAAAAACTCAGCGCAGTCCGGCCAGTACATTCCACATCTGAACCTCTTATGTCTAGTGGTTAAAATCTTGTGTCTAGAATTTATGTCATTTCATAACTATTTTCAGCAACGTTAAAATTTTCAACATCCTAAAATTTTGACCAAATTCACCCATTTCTACACAGTTTCAAGTATATCACAGAAACTTCATTATATATGTGTGTGTGTGTGTGTGTGTAAGAGAGATATTTTGATCAAATTTTGACCACAACCCACATCAATATAGACATCAACACATAAAATGTGCCATGCATGCACGGATAGATAACAAGTGATCTAGAATTAATGGTCCAAACATTGAGGCAACCCTTGAATCGGTGCCGGTCCAAAAATAATCCTTTAATATCATTCTACCAATCCCACTAGGAAGCCCAAATTTGGACAAGCATCCTAAAGTCATACATGGCCAAAAGTTTGTCTGGAATTGAACGAAATTCAGTCCGGCGACCGGCATGGAAGCTGGGCTGCAGAAATGACCATAGGTGTGGTGTGGCATACAATTTTGGATCTATCAAAATGCCCAAGACCCAGACCATAAATTCCCCGTAGACCCCATTTTATATGACACACACCATCACTCTCACACAAATCAAGTTCCCATGTTAAAGATAAAAAAAAAAATGCCCCAACGCGATTTAAATTCTTCCATGAAAAACGTCGGAAATACATAAGAATTAACAGCCAAGTGTGAAATCAATTATGTTGGGGAAACAGAAACAAGAGGACAACGAAAGCATTTCCAAAAAACAACTTCCAAATTCAAAAATTCATTGTTAAGTTGTTAAGAGAATGGACTTTCATTTACCTGTTGCCTGCAATCCGATCTTCCGAAATGGAACGAAGGAAATTGGGTTAGGGTTTTCTTTTGTTTGTTTGGGGTCGAAGTTGTATCAAGTTTTAACCCCGAAGGGAGCAGTCTGAGAATTGTGGGGCCCTCTCAGAATAGTGGGGCCCGCTTTAAAAGGCCGATGAGACGATACGATCATGTTCACTGCTTTCCAAACGGAGGCCCATTTCCGCACCCCTTTTTACTAAGGGAACGGCTATTGCAACCCCCATTCTTATAAGCCTACCCCCATTCTTTAGGTTTTTAAGGTTTTATGTAAAATATAAAAAGTTTTTATTAAAACTGGTTATGGTGTTCACTAGAAAATATCATTTTGAACAACTTTGTAGAAGAAAGTTTTTCCTAAATCTATCGTTTAAATATACTTTTTAGCCATTTATAGCATTTATTTCATTTTTTGCCAAAAAGTCTATCTAAACGATAGATTTTGGAAAAACTTTCTTCTGCAAAGTTGTTCAAAATGATATTTTCTAGTGGACCAAGTGATTGGTTTTTGCAAAAACCTTTTATATTTTTCATGAAATCTTAAAAACCAAAAAGAAAGGGGTGGGCTTATAAGAATGGGGGGTTGCAATAGCCGTTCCCTTTTACTAATTCACATCCCTACAGAGGTTTTTGGTAATTTACATGAGTATACGACGATTACGTAAAAATCCATCGATGGGAGGAGGTGCGGATTAGGGACCAAAAAAAAAAAAAAAAAAAAAAAAAAAAAGAAAGAAAAGAAGGTGTGGAAATAAGTCCACTCCTTTCCTAATCGAGAAATGAACTCCATTTTTTTCTTTTTTTTGCTTTATTGTTTGTTTTATTAGTTGAGGCATTTATGGGCCCTTGGCCCAATAGTATGTCCCAACAGGCCAACCTAATCAGGGCGTGAATTTTGTAGAAATTTTATTTTCCATTTTGTGTGAGTGAATGTTCTCTAATCTACTTGAAAAAGGAAGCAAGAAAAAAAAAAAAAAAAAACCTTCCCCTAATTAAGACATTGCTTATTCTATGTCAATCAATGTACAGTTCAAAATAAATTCGACCAATAACCAATTCAAGATGGAGTTCAGGAAGTTGAATTTAAGATATTTTGTTAGTTATTTTTTAAGACATACACTTCAAGAAGCATGAATGTTTTGGGTTCCAAACTTCACTCTCTTGAAGTCAATCATGAATCAAGATTTTCTTAAACAATAACTGACGCGGAGTGGACAGTGACCTTACCCTTGTTTCAAGAAATTAGTCGGACAAAATTTTATTTATTTATTTTATTTTAACTAATAAGAGTAACCAAACCTTCAATCCGACTAATCTCCAAAAACGTGGGTTAGTCCACTGTCTACTCCACATCAGTTAACACATAGAATAAAATAAAAAACATTAAGAATCATTTTCAAAGTCCAATAATTTTTTTCATTGGTTTTTTATCATCCAATATTCTTGTACTATGAGAACTCTGAACCCATAACTTATAATAAAATAAAAATCACTAATATATATAAAATAAAAGAAAATTTATTAATATATTATATTTTGGTTTTTGGTTTGTGTTTTTTTTTGGTTCAGGTTGGTTCGTCTTTACTAATTTGTGAACTAGAACCAAATAGAACTCATTCAGTTTTTAAGAATATAGGCCTTTGTTTTTTTTCTTTTTTTTTTGGATGTATACAATATAGGCTACTCTATACATGGTAAGAGCATTTCTCGGAAAAGCTGAACATGATCGGACGTGTCTAATCACCTGATCTGCCTTTGAATGTGGGCGTCACAAATCTAAAACTGTGCTCTCTTTAGGTTAAAGCACAACAACTTCAAACCCAAAACAACAAAATAAAAAACCCCAACCCTGCTTCCGTTGTTCCATGGGAAATTAGATTGCATGTAGCAACTAATTATATAGTGAAGTTCTTTTTATTAGCACCTTCTTGCAGTTTTGGATTTGGAAGTTGTTTTGTGGCAGTGCTTTCGTCTTGCCTTTTGTTTTTGTTTCTCCAACACAACTACTTCCACACATGTTGGGATTTTTTTCTTTCCTGTCGTGTATTTCTGATCCTTGTCATGAAAGAACTACGTCCTACTTGTTTTGTGGTCATTTTTTTTATTTATTTATCTCAATAGAGGAATTTGATGCACAAAATTCATTTTGTCAAATAAAATGGGCTTTATAGTGTATTTCTGTAATGGGTTTAAGGCATTTTAATAGATCCAAAATTGTATGCCACCCTACCCTTGTCAATTCTACAAAACCAGCTTACATACGCCAGACTGAGCTTCATAGAATCATAGAATTCCACGCACAAATTTTGGGTATGACTTTAGGAAGCTTCTCCAAATTTGGGTTTCATAGTGGGATTGGTAGAATTAAACGATCTATTTTGGGACCATTGGTAGTTGTACACTTCTACTGCCTTCCCAATGTTTGAACAATGAAATCAAATGTCTAGATTGATGGGTATTTGTCCATGCATGCATGGCAAGGTTTTATATATCTTGATTCCTTTGTTAATGTCGGTTGTGATCAAACTTTTATCAAAATATCAAATCATTTTGCTAGAAGTTTCTGTGATAAACTGGCAACTTTGCTGAGATTAGGTTGATTTTTTCAAAAATTTTGAGAAGGTTATTTTTATTATTATTATTATTATTTTTTTTTTAAATCCAAAAAAATAGAGCTAAAAGCATCAAAGAATAGCAAATAATCCCAACTAAGTTGACACCTTAAGAACTCACCATCATTTGCCCTCAGCTCCAAATGTTACTAATGAAAGACATAAATTTTGAGATGGTTAAATTGCACAAAATATCAAATAAAATGACATAAATTACAGGCCCCATGATTTTAATCACTGGATATAAGAGGTTCAATTGTGGATTTACTGTACTGCACTCTTTTTGTTTTTTTTGTTCCCCCTGTTAAACTTGTTCTTATCTTGCCATGCTTCGATCAAGTTTTTTACAATAGTCTACTCTCTTTAAAGGAACCCATTAAAAGTATGGATGTAATTTCTCTAATACGCAATCCCAAAAATGAAAAACTCAATGAAGAACATGATATGGATTTGCCGCAATAGCCTAAATAATCTGCCTGACATGATTCTTAAACGCATGTTATCTTTACTTCCCAGTAAAGATGCTCTTGGCACAAGCACACTATCAACGAAATGATAGTACTTATGCTAATGTTTGGTTGGAATGGAATGGATGGAATGGAATCATATTCCAATTCATTCAAAAAACGTGTTTGGATGAAGTAATTAAATGGGAATAGAATAAAACATTAATAGTGAATTATAATGATATTTATTCCGCAAAATTGATTTCAATTTCATTCCATTCCAAACTATTTTGAACATGGAATCAAATTCATTCCTACCCATTCCATTCCAACCAAACAAACATGGCCTTAGTGGAAATCCATTCCCAACCTTGTCTTTGAACATGGCTTATCTGCTAAGAGGAGGCTCTTTATCAATTTTGTGGAAAGGGTTCTTATTCTTCGTGGCTACTCAAATCTAAAAAAAGAAATTCTCTCACATGGTGATGTCCTGTATGATGCATCTCGCATTAATGCGTGGATACGTGGTGTAGGAAAACGTGAAGTCCAAAATATCGATATTTGCCTTGGTAAATTCAAGGAAATATTTGTGTTGTCTTGTTGCTTATTTACTTGTGATTCTTCGACAATGTTGGAAGTAGAGATGTGCTATATTCTCAATCTTCCTCCTTCCATCTGTTTGCAAGTCTCAAGAAGTTGGTTAATTCATAAGGGTGTTATATTTTTTGATGACTACTCGACCAAGAAACTATTTTTTGGTTGCCAAGTCTTTGAAGACTTGTGGATAGACGGATACATTTGGGAAAAATCTCCAAGGCTGCTACTATTTCTATTCCCAAGCTCCAGGACTTAGGCTATAGATTAATATGATTATGAAGGTGATACAACTAATCAGTGATTTAAATGGTTTTCAGGTTACAATTTTTAGAATGAGTCTCAAGTGCTTTAGTTACTCAGGTGAACTCATAAATGACTATTGCTTATAAAACTCATCCTCAGTAGTTGAGGCATGTATTGGAGTCCTTCTTGGTGTTAGCGACCAATAGGCTAGAAGTTGCTTACCATGTAAACAAGCTTCTTAGAGGGCTCTTCAATGCAAATGACCCACAATATCAAACGGAGTTGTTGAGGTAGTATTGCTTGTTCCATTCTTTCTCCCACATTTTCTTATTAAATAGTATCATGATTTAATAATTTTCTTATATATAGATATATATATATTTCTCAAAAGCTTTATATGAAGTCTTTTAGCCTTTTTGGTCTTTCCCTTTTCTTTTCCTCAGACTTTTCCGAGTTCCAAACAAGGCTTAGTTGTGGTATATTGTGTCATTCTATTTGTAGTTTCTAGATCATGCATAAGAACTCTTTGCTCTGCTGCCTATGTTTAATAATTTGGCTAATTTGCATTTGGAAATGGAGTCGATATATTTTGATAGTAAAGCATTGCTGAAGATACTCCAAACCCTCCATCTTAATTCCTACTATTTATTCAGATACTTTGTAGGCACTAGAATTTTCATTATCGTGTTGCTGTCCTGTATCATTATTATTGCTATTAAGGCTAAAACACAGGATTTACGAAGATCATTTCGGGAATTGAAATTTCCCCATTTTGTGGGAAAGAAAATTGGTTATTTGATGTCGTGCCTTTGTGTCTCTTGTCACACCTGAAAGAGCATTGAAGTGCACGAGTTTTACGGAGATGAGAAGTAGCTATATTTGATAAAGATTTTGCTCAAGAATGCAAGAGTCTTGGACAGAAAGGTTGCATCTTCTAATGATCGTCCAGAGGCCTTAGAAAGGCGAGAGAAGGTTAATGAGCTGTTATTAGTGCTTCCCAGAGGGTCAATTAGTTGTTCAATAGTTCTATTTGAAGACATTATTGACTTTTAAATCCGACCTCTTGAAACATATGGCGAACTTTTCAACTGTGGTCTTGCTTCAATCATCTAGATTCTTGTTACATTGTAATCTTAGCCTAATCTTAAATTCATTATTGATATGGTTATTGATAATTAGTTTTGTGTTATCCTATTTGTAGCATCTTGCCGCTTGCTAGTTGCTGCTGAAATTCACTATATAGGCAGCTGTGATCCTAAATTGCTTGCATTTGGAAGTAACAACTCAAAAAGAAAATATAGTAAAAATTTTGTGGGTCTGTACTAAAAGACTCTGTTAAGTGAGAAGAGTTGTCCTAAAAAAGGTGTTGGGAAGCTTTTTGTAGTTTTAGAATATGCCACTTTCTAGGATATAGGCTGAAGGAATCAAGCCCTCTCGACCCCTAATTAGGCAAATTTGTCTTTAATCTTCCGAAGAAATAGTGTTTTCTTCACTTCCCACCAATTATCTAGGTCTGTTTCTGAGAAGGTGTTGTAATCATCTTCGTTTTCCTTCATCTGCCTTTATATTCAGTGTCTTAGAGCCACTAAAAGACCAGAAGTAGTTGTTGCTGTTTTACCTATTACTGGCCCTCCAAAGATGCACCTAAGCTTCACCTAAATATATCATTGCATTCACAGTAGCTGTTACTGTTATTAAGTATTAGAATCTACCCATCAGACTCCAGAAATCAGCACAACAGCAAGCTGGAATTTCCTCTTCTGTTTTTTTTTTTTTCTGTTGGATGGAAGGAAATTCAATATGAATAATTTGAAGCATTTAAAGTTGGAATGTTTACAATATTGATGCAGTTAAATTTCTAGGCACTTCTTGATTTCCCGGCAAAGTTAAGAATTAAGCACTTGACAGAGAAGCCATTTAACCAACGGGGTGTAATATTAATGACACTTGAACCACGTCTAAGGTTATTGACTCGTATACAAAGTATAATTATGAAGGTCAGGGGGGCTCTTGGAAGTGAATTATAGAATTTACCCTGAAAAATAATTCTATACCAAGCACCTCAGATCAATAGGCTAAAAATGTGGATTTGCAATGTAAAGAAATCCAAATGGTTAATGCATACAAACTAGATAGGTCTTCCAAGTTGTCCTACATTTGAAAAGCTCGCTATATGTTTCAAAAAGTAGGATTTAAAGATCAAACAGGAGAAATTTCTTCACACAAAACAACTGAACAACTGGTTGATCCTCTGGGAAGCGATAATAATTGCTTGCAAACCTTTTTTCTCATCCCTGACCCGCTTCGACAAACCCAAGAAGTTATAACCATTTTTTCCAATACCGTTGCTTTCTTGAGCAAAATCTTAATCACATACAGCTGCTCCTCATTTCCCTTAAAATTATATACTTCAATGCGCTTCAGGTGTGACAAGAAACATGAAGGCACTGGATCCAATATCCCATCATCATCTTCCACGCAAGATGGGGAAACTTTAATTCCCTAATAATAATCACAAATAAGATGTTTTAGCCATAATGGAATAATGATGCAGAACAGATTCAAAATAATGAAAATTATAGTGCCTATAGAGTTACCTGATGAAATATTAGAGTTTCAAGACAAGGAGACTTTTGGAGTATGTTCAGCAATGCTTTAAAATCAAAACACATTGGCACAGTAGTCAATTGCAAATAAGTCAAATTTCTATACACTGGCAGAACTGTAAAGAATTCTTCCACCTCATTTAGAAGCTACATATAGGATAAAACAAAACACCACAATTAGAAGACATTAGATAAATCTTTTGAAAAACAAAACATTTATAATAAAAAAATGCAATTATTGCAAATTATTAAAGCATGTTTAAATTTCACAAGAAATTTACTGAAGATAGATTGGGAGAAGCAAATATACCTCAATAGCTCCTCTTGATATGCTTAGGTCATTCACACTAGAGAGCCCTATAAGTAACTGCTTTACACGGTAAGCACCAATTCTTGTGTTCTCACATGAAGGAATAACATCAATATGTGCCGTAACTAGTGACGGTGAATTACATAAGCAATATTCATTTAAGAGGTCACCAGAGTAATGAAAGGATTTAAGACTCATTCCAAAAATATTGACCTCACAACCATTTACATCGCTCAGATCTTCATCATCATAGTTGAATTCTTCTATAGCCAATTTCTGGAGATTGGGAACAAAAATACTAACAGCCTTAAGATTTTCCCAGATGCATCTAGCTATCCACAGAGTCTCAAGGATTGGGCAACCAGAAAATAGCTGCTCGGTTGAGTATTCATCTGAAAATATAACACCCTTAAGAACCAAGCACCTGAGACTTGAAAAACAGATGGAAGAAGGAACTTTGAGAATATGGCACATCTCTACTCTCAACATCTTCAGGGAATCACAAGTGAATAAACAATGAGGCAACACAAATGGCTCCTCAAACTTATCAAGGCAGATATCAATTTTCTGAACATTATGCCTTATTGCAGCGGATATCCATGCATTAATCCGAGATGCATCATATAGCACGTCACATGTGAGAGAAAACTTTTCTACATTAGAAAAGTCATGGAGAAGAAGAACTCGTTCCACAAAACTCAGAAATAGCATCCTCTTAGCAGGTAGCCCTTCTGTAAAGACAAGATTAGGAATGGAAGTCCACAGGTACTGCCATCTCTTTGATAATACGCTTGTGCCAACAGCAACTTCTGTTGGAAGCAAAGATAAGATGTGTTGAAGAATCATGTCAGGCAAATCACCTATGCTCTTGCTGCTTCCATCCATATCATGTTTTTTATTGAGGTTTTGATTTTTGGATTTGCGTCTTTGAGAACTCTCAACCATATTTTTAGTGGTTGCCCTAAAATATAGAATACCTTGTTAGATTCCCAAGACCCATAAAAAGGCTATCTTAGAAGAACTTGATACAAGAATCAGAAGACAAAAACAGTCAAGTATACATGACAATAAAATAAACAAGTTTCACAAAGAAAAAACTCTGGTGTCTAGTGATTTAAAATCTTGGACTTCAGACATTAGAATTTATGTCATTTCATAACTATTTTTCAGCCATATTAGAATTTTCAACATCTTAAGATTTCGATCAAATTCACCCGTTTCCACCCAGAGTTTCGAGTATATTACAGAAATTTCAGGAATATATATATGGGATTTTGATAAAATTTCAACTACAACCAACATTAACATAAGATTCAAGATATAAAATCATGCAATGCATATATGGATAGATAGCAACTGATATAGAATTAATGGTTCAAACATCGAGACAGCCGTTGGTGCTACAAAAAAGAAAATAAAAAAAAGAGCAGACCTCCCAACGGTATTTGCCGTTGCTAAAGGTCACTTTACCATGGTAACATGCTTTAGCAATGGTAAAATGCCATTTTTTGGAAAATCTTCAATAAAAGTTTACTTTATAAAACAAATGTCCTGTCAGAAAATGGTCGCTATAGGTCTCATTGGTAAATTTATAGGCGACGGAAGTGGGTTTACCATAATAAGTTAGCCATGGTAATTTACCATCGCAACCACTGACAGAAACATTTCTGTCTCAAACTCGCAATCGTTTTTCATCCCTATTTATCAAACGGTAACTTTGCTGTGGCATGTTGCCAACGGTAATCCACTTAATTTGATGAACTATACTTTTTTCCTAAAGCTGTAGGCTGCAATACAGCCATCCTTACAATTAGTGGAACTACAGCTTCAACACAGCGATTCTTACAATTAACGGAACCCAGGCTTGTAGGCTGCAACACAACCAATTGACAATTTCAAGACTTCCTGTTTGCATGGGTAGCAAATATATATATATTTATGTTACCAAAAATATATATATCACTAATGTAATCAAGATAACCTGGCATTCATTTCAATTACAATAACCAAGTACTGGCAGTTCTTAGCCCTCCCCACAACCAACAACAACAACAACAAAAACCATGTAAAATGAGAAGGTACCAATCCTCAAGACAATAAGCAAATACTACTACATGCAGTTCTATAATTTTAAGTCAAAAAAAAAAAGAAAAAGGAGGCGGGGGGGGGGGGGGGGGGGGGGGGGGGGGAAGAAGAAGAGCAGCAGTGACAAAAAGGAGAAGACTGGCAGTAACAAAAAGGGGGAAACAATAAGAGCAAAACAGGAGAAAAAAAGCAGTATTTAAGATCAGAAAAAGAAAAAGGAATAAATTTTCACCCTACAAAATATAATTCTTTCCTGACCTTTTTTTTTTCCTTAAATAAAAATAAAAAATAAAAAACAATTAAGACCATGTTTGTTTGGTCGGAATGGAATGGGTGGGAATGGAATTTAACTCCATATTAAAAAAAGTCTGGAATGGAATGAGATTGAAATAAACATTGCGAAATGAATATCATTATAATTTACTACCACTGTTTGATTCCATTCCCATTTAATTATCTCATCCAAACATGTTGTTTGTAATGAATTGGAATGGGATTCCATTCCATCCATTCTATTCCCACCAAACAAACATGACCTAAGGGTATCCCGCCGATGTTTCATTACAGACTAATTCCCTAACATGATCGCTCAACCAACCCCCGCATGCGCAATTTTTTCCTTACATTGAATAATCGGAAAAAATAGTTTTCATCTAAACCAAGCAAAAGTAGTTGAATAACATATCTTTTAAAATTATTTCAGGTCAGAAAAAAAAAAAACAGAGCACATTGCAAGGTCGGAAACACATGCAGAGAGTGTGAAATTTGAGAGAAAAATAGAAACAGAACAGATAGAAACAAAGAGAGGCAGAGAAGGAAAAAGGAGGAGGAAAAAAGGGAGAGAAATTGAACCCTCGATGATGATTTCTCTCTTCGGAGACGATAGGCGATGATCAGCGGTAATCAACAACTCAAGCGAAGTCCAGGAAGGATGATCTGCCCCCCATTCGGCGACGATCGGCGGTGATTAAGGCTGTCGGTGGTGCACGGCAGCTCAAGCGAGAGACAGGGAGAGAAAGATCGGTCGCAAGAAACCCTAGAAAAATCTGAAAATGTTTTCGCAAAGTGACAGTATATACGCGAGGACATCCGACGGGAATTTACCGTCGCTAGCAACCATGAGCGACGGAAGCATTACGACGGTCTCTTAAAAATGTTTAAATATTTAGTTCGAATTTTAGAAATTCTGATAAAATCACATTGATCGGAGGGTTAGAAAATTAACAATTAATGTGAAATTCAATTTAGTTTTGAGTGAGCTGGGAATGCAAACTATTCTCTATGCTTCGCAAAAAGAAAAAGAAAAAGAAAGAAAAAAACCAATGTCGGTGAACGACGGTGTCGATGGAGTGCCAAAAGCCGGTGTGGACGATGGCGGGAGTTAAGGATGGCGTTACAGGGGCGGAGCCAGAAATTTTCTCCAAGGGGCACCTTTTAGTTGGTTGTAAATTAGTCGATTGTAATATTTTACAAAGTTCTTAAACTCTAATTAACAATAACATCAATAAATCAAGAATACTTAAAGTAATAGACTAATAGCCCCTTCCAAAAATTATAATATTTCATTGATAATATTTCTATTCAAAAAACTACCTTGACGGCTTTACAATTGTCCACTTTCTATTCAAAAACCTAAGACCTTTACAGCTTTACAATTATCCACTTTCTATTCAAAAAACTAAGACCTTTGTGTCTTTACAATTGTCCACATACTCCACTTTCTCTTCAAAAAACTTAAGACCTTTGTGGCTTTACAATTGTCCACGACGCTTCTTCATACTTTGAAAACGTTGGACGATAGCTTCATTATCCACACCATTAAATATGTCTTTTTCAATATATACAATCAAACTATCATTCATCCATTGATCTCCCATTTGGTTGCGTAATCGATTCTTTACAATCTTCATGGCAGAAAACGCTCTCTCTACCGTGGCAGTTGCAACAGGTAAAATCAATGCCAATGTCACTAGCAAGTAAACAAGTGGATATGTATCGTGTCTTTTTGTCTCAACCATTTTTCGAGCAAGAGCACCAATTCCTTTCAATTCTGAAAACTCTTTTCTAGTGCGCATATCCAAAATATAAATCTCAAGTTGATCTTCAAGTACCATGATATCCTTTATAGAGAAATTTTTTGGATAAAACTGGGCAAGGCGAATTAACTTTTGCTTGTCAAATGCAGAGAATAAATCATTTGAACTCAAGCAAGCCACACAAAGAAGCAACTCACTATTCGCTTTATTGAAACGATTATTTAACTCTTGAAGTTGCATATTTATGACAGCATAGAATAACTCGACACGATAGTGATGCAAGTTTGTCATATCTTCAGAATTACGTCGTGGCCTCCTCGAGCTAGAAACCTATCATCCATATTGGGAACAACAATCTTATATTTGCTACAAAAAGAAGAAATTTGATCAAGAAAAGAATCCCACCCATTCTCCCTCATCTGTTGCAATCGTTGCTTTGATAAATCAACTAAGTTAATGGCATTTGCAATATCTTGATCTTTCTTCTGTAATGCTTGTGACAAATCATTTGTGAATCCTAACAAAGTTTTCATCAAATGTAGACTGAATACAAAATCAAATGATTGTATCAAGTCCAATAGATGACCTGCTTCAACTCTCTTATCAGATGCTGAATAATCCACTGCTATTATCCCGAGTACATCAATCACAGAAGAGAACATAGAAATAAAATTAATCAAGCAATTATAGTGTGAACTCCAACGTGTGTCACTAGCACGTTTAAGAGTAGTTTCTTGATTTAATCATCGCCCACTTTGAAGCTCATTATTCAGGAGAGCTTCTATAATTGCAGCAGATTGTTTTAACCGAAGCATATCACGACGTTTACATGAGGCTCCAACCAAATTCACCACATTAGCAAGCAACATGAAGAGCGAGGCTATATGATCATTATTCCTCGCTACAGCAACAAGAGCCAACTGAAGTTGGTGAGCAAAACAATGAATATAAAAAGCACATTCATTCTCCTTCATAATAAGCATTTTAAGACTGTTGAACTCTCCTTTCATATTACTAGTTCCATCATAACCTTGGCCACGTAATCTAGACATGCTCAATCCATGTCTAGAAAATAATGCTTCAAGTGTCGCCTTGAGTGTGAGAGCATTGGTATTAGCCACATGTTCAATACCTAAAAAACGCTCAATCACATGCCCCTTCTTGTCCACATAACTTAATGCAACAGCCATTTGTTCCTTTGCTGATACGTCACTGGATTCATCAATTAAGACAGAAAAGAGAGCATCACCAATATCATCAATTATAACATTTATGGTTTCAATTGCAGCCGCATTTACAATATCCTTTTGAATACAAGGTGCAGTCAACTTGCAATTTTTAGGAGCATTTTTCAATGAGACAGCTTTGATATCCTCATTGTGATCAGCAAGAAATTGGAAAACTTCAAGAAAGTTTCCATGATTTAAAGACTCCTCGTGTTCATCATGACCACGAAATGCAAGTGTTTGTCGTAAAAGCAATCGAACACAATCAATTGCTGCATTCAAACGGATTCGATAGCACCTTCGAGCTTCACTTGATTGCCTAAATAAAATTGTGTCAATATGTTGATCTTGACTCATTAAATCTTGACACTGATTCCAACATTGGTTGTGATGACTACTAACACCTCCAACATGACCTTGAAGCCTTTCTTTCTTCTTCCAATTCCTAAACCCCACACAAACAAAGGTGTCACCACCTGCCTGGTCTCCAATTTCTTGTTTAAAAAGATAACAACATTGACAAAATGCAGCATCTTTTACTATGCTATACTCCAACCAATCAGCATGTGCACCAAACCAATCAGGGTTAAATCTTCGCTCCTTTCCTCCTAATTTCCTATATGGAAAAGCATGGTCATGAGGTTGACAAGGACCCTTTAGCAAGTATGCTCTTCAAACTTGGTCTCGAACATTAGGATGGTAATCCCAAATACGAGTCCGTAGCCCAAGATCCGCAGGAAGATCTGCCACATTGATTCCTATATGACTTGAGTTTTCAAGCCTTTCATCATTCCTTTGTAGAGGGGGTTGAGGGGGTGAGGCTGGAAACTCCAAAGGTGGACTTGAGCTTTCATCATTTCTTTGTGGAGGGAGTTGATCATGAGGTGGTGAGGTTGTAAACTCCAAAAGTCAACTTGAGCCTTCATCGTTTTTCTTTGGAGGGGGTTGAGAGGGTGGGACTGGAAACTCCAAAGGCAACTTTCTCTTTAAATATCCTGTTATTTTGGCTGTTTCAAATTAAATTCATATATTCAAATATTATAGTATAAATCCATAAATTAACATTCAAGTATACATATCAAAAGTCCAAAACTTATTACTTATAGCATACTACAAATTCCTAATTCCTAAATTGGCATTACTCCCAATTTTTGTTTCAAAATAACATTATAAATATATAATCCAAATTCCTAATTTAGCATACTTCAAATTCCTATTTCAAATTGAAATTTAAATCCTTATATTAAAATAATCAAATCTGATTGTATAAATAAACACAACAATTTAAAATCAAATTCAAATATCCAACAATCCAACTCCTATAGCATAGCAACACACCCCAAATTTCAAATCACACATCATGGTGCTGTAAATAAATATATTTGAAGGTTTTGATTACCTTGTGACATTTCAAATGCAATTCCTCCAAGCTAATAAACCAATAAATTCTTTGAGCATGCTATTCATTTGGCGTTCTCTCAATAAATCCCCAAAATCTGGCAAATCAACAAGTCAACATTCAAATTTATCCTAAACTAAACTGTCCAAAAATTAAAACCAACTAAAAAATTAATTAAAGGGATTTTGGTACCTCTCAGATTTTAGAAAGTTTTAGGCTTGTGAGCTTGTGCATTCTTAGTAGAGAGATTAAGCCAACCTTCTGCAAAAGAACATGAGAAATTGATAATCAAAGTAATAAAAACCCTATAAAATTAGAAAAAAAAAATTTCTTTTCACATTAAACCATAGAAAAGTAAAAAAAGAGGTTTTTTTTTTCATATCAAACCCTAGAAAAAGAGGTTTTTTTTTGCGTATCATACCTGAGTGTGTGCTGCTGAGCCTGCTGTTGTCGAATGCCGGATGAAAGATTGCCGTCGACGTTGTCGCCCACTCCACCCGTCCACCATTGTCTAACCAGAGTGCTTGGCTGAGTGGTGCCTTTCAAGCTTTGGAGAACAGGTACTTCCGAACTTGGGAAGTGAGAATACTGTCACACTGACATAGTGACGTGGTCACGTGGGGTAATGGGGTGGGAGACAGGGGAGAAGCTTCTCGTTCTGGAGCAATGGAGCCTTTAGTTTGCTTTTTGACTTTGAGAATTGAGAGTTTGAGTCAAATTTTTTTTTTTAAAAAAAACTTTTAGTCAGGTGGGGGGTCACGAACTTCAGCTTTCTAGGGTCAGGGGGTCTCTTTTTGCTTTCTAAAGTCAAATATTAAAAAAAAAAAAATTATATTTTGAGTGAGGGGGGTCACGTGCCCCCAAAGGCCCCCCCTCCCTCCGCCCCTAATGGCGTGCCGAAGGAAGGGGTGGAGGATTGGGTTCCGATTTCTGAAGGTGGAGGAAGACATGTTTTTTTTAAGGAGGTTATTGCTACCATATAAAGTACTCTAAGTTCCCTTTGTTTATTCTTTTTACCCTCTATTTGGTTCATGGATTCTATCAAGGAAAAAAAAAGAAAGGGAAAAAAAATGAGAAGGAAAGAAAATGAAAAGAAAAGATAAAATCATACTAAGCTAAAATTATACCAATTCTTCTTTTTCTTCTAATTTTCCATTGCAACCAAATAAAGAAAAATACAATTCCTTCTATTTTATTTTTTTTCCTTGATAAAATCTGCAAATTAAATAGAGCCTTAAGGTTTTATGAAAAACTTAAAAAAAGTTTCTACAAAAACTATTCACGTAGTTCACTAGAAAACATCATTCTGAATAACTTTATAGAATAAAGTTTTTCCAAAATCTATTATTTAAGCAGATTTTTTGGCCATTTACAATCTCTACTTCATTTTCCTTGAAAAATAGTCAAAAAGTTTACTTAACCCTCTATTTGGTTCATGAATTCTACCAAGGAAAAAAAATGGAAGGGAAAAAAAATGAGGAAGAAAGAAAATGAAAGGAAAAGATTAAATCATATCAAGCCAAAATTATTCCAATTCTTCTTTTTCCTCTAATTTTCCATTGCAACCAAATGAAGAAAAGTACAATTCTTTATATCTTAATTTTTTCCCTTGATAAAATCCGTAAACCAAATAGAGCCTAAATGACAAATTTTGGAAAAATTTTCTTCTACAAAGTTGTCCGGAATTATGTTTTCTAGTAGATTACGTGACTAGTTTTCGTAGAAATTTTTTTATATTTTTCATAAAACCTTAAAATATATTAACTAAGTGGGGGTTTAAAGTGTTTCATGTGGTGACAATAGCTTAACTCTTTTTGTTTTGTTTTTTTCATAACAAGATTTTTTTTCATTTTTCCCAGCCGCTACTACTGCTGCTATAACAGACAGCATTAAAATAAAAAAAGATAAAAGTAAAAGAGGATAAAAGTAAGACCATGTTGTATGGAAAATGATAAGGGGGACCAAATGAGGGGGACGTGTAACGTTGGGACGACTAACGCCATTTCTTATTCGGGATTCTTGAATTCAATTCAAATTGTTTTTTTTTTATTGGATTCTTATTTTTAAGGGATTACGGTTCTCAAACGATTGGTTTATTCTTCACACGATTTTACCATTTTTATGCCCCATTTTTTAGGGATCCATCACAATTTTAAGCATAACTGGTATGAGGATGTCGTCGTATTCCAGTGATATTGTCCAAGTCAAAGAGATATTGCTTTTACGTTTTGGCTTTGTATTCAGTTTTTTGAAGTCTTCCAACATTAGAATCACAATGATTGTAATGTTTATATTTTTGGATCCATATTCAATTTATCTTGATAGCGATTGTAAAGGTTAGTTCATTTCAGTTGATTGTGTTTATATTTTTGGATCCATATTCAAGATAGCATGGTTTTTTTTTTTTTTTTTTTTTTTTTTTTTTCTGGGGAGGACCCGGGCGGGGCGGGGGGGGGGGGGGTGTGGGGAACGCCCCATTGTTATATGATAAAACCAGCAATTTATCTGAGTTGTTATATTTAGTGTCATATTGCATTTAGTATTATCTTAAAAATATCGTCCACAATGTTATCTGAAAAAAAAAAAAAAAATCCCAATTTATCTAAATATTTATGACACTAATCAAGAGAAAACAATGTAGGGGGAGAGGGATTTTCTACTGTTATTTTAAAAAAAATCACAAATTATGTATGTTGTAATTAATATAAACAAAGAAATATGGAAATATATATATATAGATACACGGTTATGTTCCCGACCATTAACACGTGCTGATATAAGTTATATCAGTACTATGCATTGGGGTTTGTGCCCATTGCATTGATCCAATGTATCTCATATTCTACTAATGCACAAAGTACAAATCCCAATGCGGGTGTTAATATAAGTTATATCATCACGTGCTTACCTGATCATCATCCCATATCTATATTTAAAATAAATAAATAAATAATAAAATAAAATAAAATAAAACGCTTTCATTCTCTCTAGTGAATCTCATTCCAACAAGCAGTGTGATAGTAGCCACACAAACAAAAACAAAACGAAAGCAATGCACACAAAACAACATAAAAATCCAAAACTAAATAAAAAGTTGCTGTAAAATGGAGGTTGTGCAAATTATAATTCACCAATATTTTGAAAAACTTGAAATAATAATTATCATAATTAGAGAATTCTATTCTTCACAAAAAAATTTTCCTCATGAAAAAAAGTAGTCTGGTTGCGGCCAGGTGGATGATCCTTATTGGAATTAACCTCTAGTATCGAGTTCAGCCTGGGTTAAGTACTGTATTTGTTGGCAAACACTCGTGTAATCGTGTTTAAACCATGGGTTAAGTAATGGGAAGAGAAGATTGAAGCAGCAGCAGCAACAGCAGCAACAACTAGTGGTCTCGATCTTAGTGGCTCCAAGACACTAAATCATTAAGCCGGATGAACGCAAACAGAAATTTGCATAACATGGGATACACAGGGATTTAGGATGATAGCATCCTTTACAGCGAACTTCATCGGGTACTTATGATGCAGTAAGTTTGATGTTTACCTAAATGATGGGACATGATGAATGGCAACCCTGAAGCCGTGAAATAAACTTAGAGTCGATAATTCTTACTTATTTAGTTAACAAACTCTTATACCAAGTCTAAAATTAATTGATGAGGCTTTTATCACATGAAATAAAAGTCGTCCACCAGTTAATAATGGTAACCCATAAATCATAGAAAGTAAGATCTAATAATCAAAGAAATAAGACTCACATAATCAATCCAATAAATACACAACGCATGTGCCACATCATATCTCTCTCGCATGCAACCAACCAGTCATAACTAGTCCGATCATAATGGACAACACGTTTGCACGTGTGGTCGAAAGCTTTAAACCTTTCAAGTTTTTTTTGTTTTTTGTTTTTTTTGTTTTTTTTTGGTTGGCCAAGCAAAGAAGTGTCCGAAGTGATAGAGCCCGACTAATTCCGGGGCCACCACCGCATTTTTTTATTTAAAGCTTTTAAAAATAATCACATATTTTTCTAACATTTTGGTCATGTGATCTTAATATAATAATATTTAATAAAATCCATAATGTTCTGAATGAAAGGTAGGGTGCTCATCCATCTTTCTTTATCCTGACCAGCTGCGTGGCACATGTGATATGGAAAGCGACATAGAAATATTAAATTAACAATTTGGTGGAATATGTACAGGGGTTACGCTGGCAATGGACTTCCAACATTTGGTAGTGGTGGAAATAAATTGGAAAAGAATAGGTGGGACATATTTTTAATGATTTTCATTCATTAAGATGTGGGAATGGCTATTTCTATTTGGTTTAGGAGGAAATAGTTATTCTCTTTCAAGAAGGAGATAGACTCCCACAAACTGAATGACCATTCTATTCCTTGGGCTACCAAACACTCAAGCCTTTTTTAGGGTAATAGAATCACAATTATATTCCTCTCTCATTCCTTCAGTAACAAATACAACCTTAAAAGTAATGAAAAAGTAGGAATATTCTCATCCTTCATTATTCTAGTTTTCTTCTTCTTCCTTTTTTCTCCTACTCCATCCCTTTTTTTTTTTTTTTTAGAGTGGAATTTAGTATTCAAATCTTTAACTTGACTATTCTTCAATCTCAAGTAAGGTCATCATCTACCTGAATGCATTATTGGCCGACAAAATCATGATGAGTTAACGAGAAGTTGAAATGAGTACCCTCTGCCTTTTGAAGTGTACTATTTGAATCTATTAAGCTACCTATGGGATTCCTAAATAAACTAAATTGTTTTGCCTATATGATTGCTCCCGGTTGGGCTCCCCAAATATTTTAGCCGACAAAACACTTATTCACATTTTCCCTTGAATATTTTAACATTGTTGCAATGGAAACCCTTTATTATACTAAATTTTTATGTATCCCCATATTTTGTGAATATGTTGGGTAACAAAAGAATAAGTGGTAATATTTTACAAGATGATTATAATACCGACTATGTGGAAAATGAGTACATATATCAAAGATGAGAATGTTACAATGAATAAGTGGTAATACGCAAAAAGATAAAAATATAAGAAATGAATGCATTTATGAAAAGATAGAAATAGTACAATTTAGGAGGAAATGAGAGAAAATCGTCTATAATAGTTTGATCATGTGTAAAAATACTCCTATATATACGTAAAGATGACTAAGTTCAAGTTGAAGGCCTTAAAAGGATAAGAAAAAGACCCAAAATAACGTGATCGAAAGTTCTGATAAAAGACACGTACACTAAGGCTCTATTTGGTTTGCGGATTTTATTAAGGAAAAAATATAAAATTTGAGGAAGTTGTACTTTTTCTTATTTGGTTGTAATGGAAAATTGGTAGAAGAAGAATAGTTGAAATAATTTTGGCTTTGTATGATTTCATTTTTTCCTTTCATTTTATTTCCTCCGCATTTTTTTCCTTTCCCTTTTTTTTTTCCATGGTAAAATATACGAACCAAATAGAGGGTAAAGGTTTAACAAAAGATATGACTTCGATAAAACTAGATGGCATAAATAGATTCATGTAGCCAACCCATATAGTTGTGAACCAGGCTTTGTTGAGGAAATATTTTATTTATTTTCTCGTTTAAAATCTTTTAAGACTCCATCTTTCTCAATGAATATTTCACTGAAAACTATCATGTTTGTTCAATTAGCTTCACATAAAAAATCTCTCTAACACCTGAAATATATTATATCATGTCTGTTCAATTAGCAACATGAATGTCGTAAATTTGCCACAAGAGAAGGGGACAAATTGGTGCCATCTGTATTTGCCTTCAAGCACCACTCCAAATCCAAACAATTCAATCTTCTAATTGGATAACTCCCCTTACTTAAAGACATCCTAAAAAATAGAATGTAGGTGTAAGAAGGTCGACCATTATTACACAATATGAAATATAGAGAGCTGTTCAAGTGTTGTATATCCCAAGCTAATCCTAGTATGCGCATATTACCCATCAGACAGCTATGATTGTATGGTATATCAAGAATATCCCGCACATGATATATATATATATATATATATATATATATTGGAATAGCAATGTCAATGCATAATAACACGACTACCAATTCATTCACAGAATTTGAGACCTTTAAACATAATATTTTCCTGTGGAGTAACTGGATTACTACATGGGTTTATAGTACAAACAGCATAGCCGTATAATGTTTTTACACCCTACATATTACAACAATTAACCATCTTTCAGCAATCAGTAACTTTCATCTCTTACCAAGTTTAGTCCAACTCCTAATAATATTGTTTTTGAAAAGACACCGTCTATAAACACATTTCTTTCACTGATAAAAACAAGGATGCAGCTCTTCTAACCATTGTTTTTGTCCCTTTTTTTTAGTTGTTGCCGCGATCATCATTGTTTTTGTCCCCGTTTACATGATGCTATCTAGAGCCTCCCCTCCTTTTGGCCAAGTCTATATCACCCTCATCTTTGCCACTGAATTAAATAACAGGCTTTCAGGGATATGCGCGTACACCACCGACATATGTGGCCTCGACAGATGCGGATCCTTCTGCCTCAAAGTCATCCCATGAATCAGTAGACAGTACTACAAAATCTGCCAGTTTTCCATGAGATAAAGATCCCAACTCATTGTCTAGGAAGCATGCATGGGCAGCTGAAATCGTGTACCTGTCATGGGAAGATTGAAAATAGTAATTAGGGAACACATACATAGAAACAAGGAGGAAAGAACAGTGAGTCATAAGTAGCAGATTTTTAGTAGGAACAATCGCAATTGATATAAAGAGAGGACCGTCCTGTCTGTAATAGATTAGGCAAAATTGAATTCTGACCCCCAGAGGCTTTGGGTCAATTCACTTTTTCCCATGAACTTTAAAATGTGACACGATCGCCTCACCTTAACTTGAAAAGGTGCCTAACATGAACTCCGTATAAGTCAAAAGTGTTTTACCAATAGAATGTCAGAGACAGAAAGGAGGAGGGGCTGTTGAAGTGCTAAAACTCGAGATAAAAGTGCAATTTGCATCATGAAATTTTCCAAAAAAACTTTTTACAAAATTGATCCCCTGGCACATAGCTCATTAATATTTGGCCTTCCTTTCTCTCACTTTCTCCACCCCCCACCCCCCCTCCTCCTTTAACTTCCTTAGTTTGGATGGTCTTGCCACTCCTAAACATTTTCTAATAGGAACAAACAAAAAAGTGACACAATCATTTGCGTGATGGTATTGAACTCAAGCCAAAATCATGTAGCAAGAAGAAGCAAAACGAAAAAGAAAAAGTGAAAAATATTGAAATGAAAAATGGGGGGCAAAAAAAAAAAAAAAAGAAAAAAAAAAAGAAAAAGAAAAGAGGGAAGAAAGAAATAAAGAAGGCTACAAAAGCCATAAATAAGAAATCCATGCAATAAAAATATTGCGCAAGATGTTATCTCATGAAATGCTAGAAGTGATCCACTCAGATCACATGAATATAACGCATCTGCAAATCCAACGAAAACCGAAATAGGCTCATAGCAAATGCTATGTAAAATACATTAAAATGAAATCACTTCCGTGGAACTTCCACAAGGTTCCCAAAGTATTTATGTAGTTTTATACAATCCTTGTATTCTAGATGGCAAATATTGCATCTATACTAAAACCTTTATGGGGACCTACCTAATGATAAATGATTTCCCTCTTAGATAGCCACCAGTAGAGGCACATGTTTTACAAGAGCATAATGTTGAAATTTATATTGAATTCTAAAATATAAGAAAAATAGGATATTGTTTAAAAGTTATCAAAATAAGTTTAGTTTCCATATGCAATTTGTGTTTGCACTTTCAAAAATATTTTGCAAAATAAAATCATCTAATGAGTTTTAATAATATATTTTTAAAGCCCTTTTTTCAACATATTTTAGAAGTTTTACAATGTTCTAAAACTTTATAAAAATTAAATTACTAAAAATCATAACATTAAGGAAATTGTTTTTATAATTAATTTACTAAAACAAGCCAATGCATATTATTGAAAACCTTATAGGATATTGCTCTTTCTCTCCTTAGTTTGGATATGCTACTGTGTGAGAAATTATTACTGACCAATAATTGATGGACACATGACAAACACCCTACTGCTCGGTCATGGAGAACTTCCTCCGCTGGGGGAAGCATTTGACCGTGGGGACCATCTGTTTGGTCTGGATCCTCTACTTGGGCCGTCCTACTCAGCCCACACTATCACCAGTAAGAACCAGCCAGAAGACAAGTTCTGCTTGGCCTGAGTATGTTCGGCCAAGGCTTGCTCAACTTACACTCCAATCAGTACTTACTCAATTCCAAGGCTTGGCCTTGTTCGGCCAAATAATGCTCGGCCCAGTGGTTGTTCGGCCCAATGATCATAGCAGCCCAACCATGGCATAACTCAGATTCTGTACAAAGCCTGCTTGGCTCATGTCTACTCGGTTGGGACTATCTTGATCTAGACTCTTATGATGACCACTCCAGCTTAGTTACAGCCCAAGTCCAACCTTGGACTGCACCTTGCTCGGTTCATACTTGCTCATCCAAGTAAACCATCAAGCACCTCCGGCGAAACTCAACTAGCCTGATCACCAGAGATCAAGACATGTCATACATGCTTCACACTTATCAGCACACATCGCCAGTTGGCTATCTCAACCTAGGTTGAGCAATTATCGTTAACTCAACCAAGGTTGGATGGTTATTGCCAAACTCTGGTTAGACACCCTAACTCAACGATGTACAGGCACTGTTCATATCCAACAGTCTCTCTCTCTCTCTCTCTCTCTCTCTCTCTCTCGGCTGGGCAACCCCCAACGTTTCCTAACATTTTTTCTTTGCATCTCAAGTTATTGTTCACCACCGATGTACAGGCACTATTCATATCCAACAACCAAGCGCAATGAAGTCACTGCAAACTTCTCCAACCACCAAACCTGATGCTCCAGACCGTCGGAAACTTTCATTAGAAGCGCTCTGCCGTCTGTCGGACTTTTTCCCTGTACAGCTACTGTTTGACTCTTTGCATTAACAACCAATAATTAATTAAACCTTGCAATGCTAGGGGATTAGTGATGCAGGCTAGGAAAATCCTCAAAAATCAATTCAAGTTCAAGATGGGGCCCGATTGGGACCTTGCTCAATTGAGATTAGTTAGAGTTTTCTTATTTAGGATCATATGCTGCTAGTTTAAGTTTTCTTAAATTATTATGGAATAAAGGTATTATGGAAATTTCAATTCACAGGCCTAGAAGGTCCATGGGTTTCTGTCGATTTGTGGAATTTTCTATTCGTTTGGGCTCATTTTTGTTGGGTCCTTTGGATTTAGTCTAAATCCACTTGGTTTCCAAGTTTACTTGACTCCTTCAAGTTTGATTGCTCTCCAAGTTTGTAAGAGAAATATCAATAGATATATCAACGATATCAAAGAAATTTTAGTCCTTTGTGGGGGGGCATTTATGGTTCAAAGTCTTGTTCGAGATGGACGAGATCTCACCGGGTTAACCCGGTTTCATTCAAGGCAAGACTATATTTGAGAACGAATCAAGTATATAGTAGAGTTTTATTTTGAAAAAAGAATGAAATCTTAATGAATGCCCATCAATCAAAACGTATACTTGATATTTTATATGTTAGAGTTATTATTTTTATTGTTTTACAGTGTTGTTATTTCTTTATTTCCTGAAGGGTAGTTTTGTACTTGGACTTATCTTTCTTATATAAAAGCAATATGTTAGAAGGCGTAGGGTAATTTTATTAAACCCTAAACCTTTCTTCTTCATCTTCTTCTCTTTTTCTCTCTCTCATATCTAACCTAAACCCTAGTTTACAACTCAACTTGGTATCAGAGCCTCCTAATCGATTCTTGTGTGACAAATCTGAAAAATAGAAGAGGAGCACAGCAAGATATCATCAACACAGACCTGTTGACGTCATCAGAGTAGATGCTGACGTCAGCATATGATGTCAGCAGGGTGAGTTGATCTCCCCAATCTGGTCGACTCCCCTAGGGAAAATTTCTGGTGAAGTTTCGTTGCGATCCGAGGTCGTTTGGTATGATTTTTGAATTTTCTTATATTTTTCCCAGATTTTAGTGCGATTTTTTGAAACTCAAATTTTTGAGACTTTGGCTCGAGTTTGTTGCTTGGGGTAGTCTCTATGGGTGCCGACTAGGTGATTCTTGAGTGGCTTTGGAGTTGTTTTGATGTTTGGATCACAATTGCTTGTCTTTTTATGTGATTTGAAGGGTCGGCTGTGTGTTTCCTGAAGTTTTGGCCTCTGTTATCATGTTTTCCTGGTTTTGCTGCCTTGGTATGGTGATTTTAGCTTTGCTCTGAGTCATCTTGCTATGTAAAGAGGTCTGGTTATATGATTTTCCATCAGATTGTTGATATTCTTGTGGGTTTCTCAAGTGTTTTGGGAGGTTTGCTATTTCTCAAGTCTGTTATTGGTTCGTTGACTGATTTAAGGGTCTGTTGGTTTAGTTCCAGATCTGGTTTTGTTGTTTGAACCTTGTGTTTGAGATGGCAGAAGAGAAATCCAATACTAAGACTGAAGAAAAACTCCCAGTTTTTAATGTTAACAATGATTTGCCTAAATCTATCACTTCGAAAAAGTTGAATGGTTTAAATTACATGGCTTGGGCACATGCAGTTAGAGTTTATTTACGTGCTCATCGAAAGTTGAAGTATTTGACTGACAATCCTCCTAGTGCTAGTGATCCCACTTATGAAGATTGGATTTGCGAGGACTCTGCTATTATGGGATTGCTTTGGCATAGTATTGATCCCGATATTACTACAACCGTTGAATTTTGTGACTCCTCCAAGAAAATTTGGGACTCCATTGCAGATTCTTTTTCTCATCAGAGTAATGTTTCTCGTGTGTATGAGCTATATGAGAAAATTTTCATCACCAAACAGTTTGGGAAACCTTTAGCTGAGTATTATAGCACACTTAAGAATTTGTGGGATCAATTATTGCAGCATAGGCCTTTTACCACTGATTTAGAGCAGCAGAAGAAACAATGGGAGGAGTTTATGATTGCTAGCTTATTATCTGGTTTGGACTCTGATCTTCGTGGACTTTAAAGATCAGATCCTTACGAGTGAGACCTTGCCTACGGCTGCTAATGCCTATTCCCGGCTATTGCGTTCTTCCCTAGGACAACATCCTCCCTTGCTTAGTTCCCCTGTTTCTTCTTCAGAGACTACTGCCTTGGTCTAACAGTGGAAGCCATGGCGGATTTCATAGTGGTTTCCCACGGTGGCCGTGGAGGCCGTAATTTTCGTGGTGGTTCTCGTGGTGGTGGTGGTCGCCTTAATGGACGTGGTGACAGGGAATGTACTTATTGTGGGGTACAAATCACACTGAACCTTACTGCTTTCAGAAATATGGTAAGCCGAATTATGTGAATCAAGTTAGTGATGGTGTAGCACAATCTCAGAGTATGGCACTAGTCACAACCCGACATCTGTTGGATATGCTTCTTCTAGTTCTGGTTCTCGTGATACGTTCAATACTCAACTTGGCGAGCTTCTCGTCCAGCACTTGCGCACTGCACTTCTTTCTCTACAGCCTTCTTCTTCCTCTACTGCTACCTTAGCTAATTCAAGTAATATTGCATGTGTAGCAGCTTCTCCTTCTTCATGGACTATTGATTCCGGTGCTAACAAAAATATATCTGGTTTATCATCTTGTTTTTCTAATTTTACACCTGTTAATCATCATATCGTGTTAGCTGATTGCTCTTCTCGGCCTATTCATGGACAAGGTGTTCTTCATCCCACCACGTTTCTCTCCTTACCTTCTAGTCTTTATGTTCCTAATTTTTCATTTAATTTACTCTCTGTTAGTCAGTTGACAAAAGCCTTACAGTGTGAAATTGTTTTCACTCCTACTTCTTGTATTTTTCAGGACCTCAAGACCAAGAAGAAGATTGGTTCGGGGCATGAGAAGGACAGTCTTTATCTTTTGGATCCCGGTGACTCCCTGTCTCTCAGTTCCTCTGCCTTGTCTGCTACAATTTCTCCTCTTCAGTGGCACTTCCGCTTGGGTCATCCATCTTTGGCTAAACTGAAGACCGCTATTCCCTTATTGAGTCCTTTGTCTAACTTAGAGTGTGAGGCCTGTCAGTTAGGGCAGCATCACCGTAGTTCTTTTCCTAGTAGTAATCATGATCGTCAATTTGAGTCATTTGTTTTGGTTCATACAGATATTTGGGGTCCATCTCGTACTGCAACTTTGAGTGGTTTTCGTTATTTTGTTGTTTTTTTTTATGATTATTCCCGAATGACATGGTTATTTCTAATGCAAGAGAAGTCTGAATTGCCTAGAATTGTTCTTCAATTTTATAATGAAATTCTTGTTCAATTTAATAAGCGGATTAAGATTTTTCGATCTGATAATGCATTGGAGTATACCCAAACCCTTATGAATTCATTTTGCATTGATCGAGGCAATATTCATCAGACTAGTTGTTCTCACACTTCCCAGCAAAATGGTGTGGCTGAGCGGAAACACCGCCATTTACTTAATATTGCTCATACTTTAATGTTTAATATGAAGGTACCTAAACATTTTTGGGGTGATGCTATTTTAACTGCTTGTTATCTCATTAATCGGATGCCTTCTACTGTTTTGGATCATAAGTCCCCTTTTTCTCTTGTTTATCCTGCTCAACCTCCTTTCTCCCTCACTCCTCGGGTTTTTGGTTGTGTTGCTTTTGTTCATGTGCCTGATTTGGGTCAGGATAAATTATCTCCTCGAGCTCGGAAGTGTGTCTTCCTTGGGTATTCCCGTACTCAAAAGGGATATCGTTGTTACAGTCCGGATTCTCGTCGCTACTTTGTGAGTGCTGATGTCACATTTTTTGAGTCTACATCTTTCTTTTCCTCCCAAGGTGAGAATCTATTTTCTGATCTCATATCTTCTTGTGAGGGAGAGCATTCTTTTCCCTCTCCTACTCCTCCGATGCCCATGTCTCCACCTGTGGTCACTTCTCCAATTTCCTCAGCTCCTTCTAACCCTCCATTGCAGGTATATCACCGGTCTCAAGATAGACGAGTTATTTCTTATGGCCCTGTTCCTACAGCTTCTCGGTCTGAGGATCCTGTTTTGCCTCCTTCTTCCTTGCGCACTGATGATTTACCTATTGCTCTACGCCGAGGTAAAAGGACTTGTACACAACATCCTATTGCTCATTTTTTGTCTTATAATCGTCTTTCACCTTGTTTGCAGTCTTTTGCTTGTTTCTTGTCCTTTATTTCTGTTCCTTCATCTTATAAGCAGGCACTATCTTCTTCTGGCTGGAAACAAGCTATGGATGAGAAAATGAGTGCTCTTCATAAGAACCACACCTGGGAGCTTACTCCTCTTGCTCCAGGAAAACAGACAATGGGTTGTCGTTGGGTTTATACCGTTAAGTATCTTCCTAATGGTTCTATTGAATGTCTTAAAGCACGGCTGGTTGCGAAAAGCTACACCTAAACCTATGGTGTTGACTATTTGGAGACTTTTTCCCCTGTTGCTCGCCTAAACTCTGTTCGCATCTTGCTCTCAGTGGCCGTTAATCGTTCTTGGCCTTTGTATCAGCTTGATATCAAGAATGCATTCCTTCATGGTAATCTTCAGGAGGAAGTGTATATGGATCAACCCCCAGGATATGTTGTTGCTGAGAATGCTCATCTTGTATGTCGCCTTAAAAAGGCCTTGTATGGCTTGAAACAGTCTCCTCGAGCTTGGTTTGATCGATTCAGTGCTGTTGTTCTTGACTATGGGTTCCAGCGTTCTACCTCTGATCATTCCGTCTTTGCTCGTCATTCCACTGCTGGCACCATTGTTTTGATTGTTTATGTGGATGATATTATTATTTCTGAGAGTGATTCAGCTGGCATTGCTGATTTGAAGCGTTATTTGGGCCAGCAGTTTCATACTAAGGACATGGGTGCTCTTCGATATTTTCTTGGGATTGAAGTTGCTCGGTCTTCTCGGGGTATTTATTTTTCCCAACGGAAATATATCCTTGATCTTTTGTCTGAAACTAGTCTCTTAGGCTCACGCCCTGTGGATACTCCTATGGACTCTACTGCAAAACTTGATAGTGAACAGGTGATCTGTTTGTTGATGTTGGTCGCTATCGTCGGCTAGTTGGAAAGTTAATCTATCTTACTGTTACTCGTCCTGACATTGCTTATGCTGTTGGTGTCGTTAGTCAGTACATGCATGCTCCTCGGCACCCTCATTTTGATGCTGTCTGTCGTATTCTCCGTTATCTGAAGAGTACTCCTGGTAGAGGCTTGTTGTATAAACCCTCTGCTTCTCTTTCTATCACTGGCTTTAGTGATGCTGACTGGGCTGGTTCGCATTCTGATCGGCGGTCCACGTCCGGTTATTGTACATTTGTTGGTAGAAATTTGGTTACTTGGCGGAGTAAGAAGCAAAATGTTGTTGCTCGTTCTAGTGCCGAGGCTGAGTATCGAGCTATGGCTCATACGGCTTCTAAAATGTTGTGGGTTCGTGCTTTCCTTCGTGACATTGGTATTGATGTTTCTGTTCCTCTGGAGATGTATTGTGATAATCAGGCTGCTATTTTTATTGCTAATAATCCTGTCTTTCATGAACGTACCAAGCATATTGAAGTGAATTGTCACTTTATTCGAGACTTGTTGCTTCGGAAGGAGCTTATTACTCCATATGTTCGTTCGAGTGATCAACTTGGTGATATCCTCACAAAGCCTCTTGCTCGTCCATCCTTCCAACAATTGTCTTCCAAGCTGGGCATGTTTGATTTGTATGCTCCAGCTTGAGGGGGAGTGTTAGAGTTATTATTTTTATTGTTTTACAGTGTTTGTTATTTCTTTATTTCCTGAAGGGTAGTTTTGTACTTGGACTTATCTTTCTTATATAAAAGCAATATGTTAGAAGGTGTACGGTAATTTTATTAAACCCTAAACCTCTCTTCTTCATCTTCTTTTCTTTTTCTCTCTCTCATATCTAACCTAAACCCTAGTTTACAACTCAACTTTATATTTATATGTGTTATTTGGTATTATTTTAGGTATCTAAAACCTAATTATAGTGTATGTTCAAGTTCGCGCTAGAGCAGTTTTGATATTTTTTACCACATTATGTGTCCCAAGTTATTTGTTTTCCTTATTTAATGATTCCAATGTGATCTTACTATTTTTATTTTTTTTTCCCTGATTTTTCTATAATTTTTTTTGAATTTTTTAAAACATTCTTCAATGCGTAAAGTTACGTCTCGCCTGAAACACTACAAGATGGAAAGATCGAGACCGAAATGTGATGATGACCGAGACCGAAACTTTGAACCATAGGGCCATTACACCACTAAACATGTACCATGCATCCCATCTAGATAGCTTGAGAACCTGTGGTTACTACTTACTATCTGAAACTCAGATGCAACAAGTTACCTATCTCAAATTACTGTCTGAATAGATTAAATAATGTAAGTTTCATATAAACAATGAAAAAAAAATCAAACATAATAAATGAAGTCAAACTTTGAAAGATCAAATACTTCAGTGTTTCTTACGCATTCAATGCATCATTCAGTGTGATACACTCTGATGCAATCCAAGCACTTTTCCAACCGGGAGGTATTCTTTTCATTGCTGTATTGATGCTGCCTAATGGATTAATTTTTGCCACCTAAAACAACAATAGAGATATAAAAGGTAAAAATGAGTAAATTGTATAGTGCTAACAATTAAAGCTAAGTTCCAAATATATAAGATAAAGTATGCATGAATATGAAAGAGTGAGTATAAAATTCTCACTGGCCAATCAGAACCAAATGCTAACTGTGCATTGCCAGCTAAGAGTGACTGAAATAGATATGATTCCTTTTGAGCCCTCTCTACCCCGAGTTTTTTTGTTGCGGAATCAGCATCATCCAGTAGGTGGTCAGGCTGTTGAGAATTGGAAATTCATTATTTTATTGACACAAAATCACTGTCATGCAGAGTCGGAAAGTAAGGAGGGGTTAAACCGTTAAATTCACTCAGCGAGAAATGAGTGATACTTTAGGGAGATGAATAATTAATTAAAATAGATTACAACAAAATTACTTCAAAGATTGGGCATCCATAAGGCAAAAGGAAAGAAAAAAAAATGACAGAAGAAAATCCACTCATCCCAGAAAAATTCACCCAGATGTAGGAAAATGAAAAGAGATGACAGTATATAAAAGCATTGTACATTAAATTAAAAATTTAAAACTATTGTACAGTATTCGAAGCCTCTATGATATTTTTAAAAACATCAATTCCTGGGATAGCATGTAAAGGAATCAGCTCTCTCTACTAATTGATTTCAAAACCAGTCAAAAGCAAAAATGAACTAAAGTTATATGCAAAGGAGGAAACCTGAAAAAAAGAGGGGCTTAATAAGTGCATCCAATAGAATCCATCAACAAACATGGTTCAAAAACCTGCCTAAATCCAAATTAAGTTTCATGTAAACCAATACTCTTAAGCAGCTCATAATTAGCAAGATGTTAAAATCACAATTCTCAATAGATAGTGATAAGAAAGAACACAGTAAGCAGTAATGAAAAACTGAAGCTTCAAGAACCTGCATTGAAGCAACAATCCCTTGTTGTCCAAATCGAACTGTTGTCCCAGGTGCCAAATGCTGGGCATGCTCAATCTGAAAGTGTTTGTCAAGGTTGTGAAAAGCTCAATATCATAGTAGACATATTTTACTGTCTTCAAACACAAAAATGAATACTAAATTTAATATTGAAATTTTTTCATATTTTAGTCTAAATCTACCCTAAATCTTCGGTCCTTCATTCCATTCATAGAAACTACAGATTGGTACATATCCAAGATCAAGTCATTTGCTCTGTCACCTATAGCATGTATAGCAACCTGAAAAAAATAAAAATCAAATCTGTTAATTTTTTTTTTAATGTGAAATTGTACTACAATGGAGGTTTGTTGTAAGACGAGGAAGCACCTGAAGCCCAGATTTATCTGATGCCATAGTCATGTTAGATAGAGTTTCAAGTTCCGTCACTAGTAGCCCATAATTGTGTGGTTCATCAACATATGGCTATACAAAAACATAATTAATATCTTTAGATTATTTATTTCAGTGAGTAGGTAAAATGATCAAAAGTATATAATACCATAATGACATGATTCAGAGAAGCAGACCTTTCTTTTGTTTGCTCCCTTAATGGTGTATTATGTGTAAACAGGAGGTTGAGTCTATGGACCATCTGTTTTTGCACTGTTCAGTGGCTTGGGGTTTGTGGCAGACTTTTCTGGATTAGTGGTGAGTGTTGGGTTTCTCCAGGTTGCTATACACAAATGCTTGAGATTGGGTTTGACGGTTCTGGGAGGGATAAAAAGGGAGTAACATTGTGGAGGAGTGCTATTCGTGCACTCTTTTGGGTCATTTGGTTAGAAAGGAATGCTAGAGTTTTTGAAGATAAGAACTTATTGGAGGGGTAGTGGGAATGAGTTTATTTCTTAGCTTCTTTTTGGGCTTCGGCATCTAAACCATTTCCGGGAATTCCATTGTTCATTATTAAGATTGGAAATTGGTTTGTGCTAGTTAGTTTTTTTTTTTTTTTTAATACTTCCTTTTTGTTTTCACATTTTTGTTTTTTTGGTGGACATCTTGTCTTCCCTTTTGTACCTGGCTTTTTTTTTTCAGTTCCATTTGATTGGAAATCGGTTTGTGCTAGTTAGTTTTTTTTCTACTTCCTTTCCGTTCACATCTTTGTTTTCTTGGTGGACTTATTGTCTACCCTTTTGTACTTGGCTTTTATTTTATTAATAAAATGACAATGTTGTTGATCCCCAAAAAAAAAAAAAAAAAAAAAAAACTGTCATAAAGCACATATGGCTATGATTGTTTGTGACAAACCAAGCTGACTTCGATTGCTGAAGCAGAGAGCTCAGTTTAAGGCTCAGGTCCTCAAGTGAAGCTTGCTTTGTTTAAACAATTCAAGCAAAGGTGGAATTGGATTGAATTGGTTTTGGCTCATTACGTTTAATATACCTACAATTTAATGTACTAAGTACAAACATATTGACTTACTTAGACTAAGTAATTATTATAAATTGGTGTTATTTTTATTAGTCTATCTTTAATTAATGGCCGTGAGAATGTTTAGTTTTCCTCTAAAAGAGCAAAACAGAAACAAGTGAAGAGAATAAAAAAATGACAGACAGCAGAAGAAACCATTGTGAGTTAATTGTGTTTTCACCAATATAGCGCATAGCTTTCTACACTCATTTTGCAAAATATCAAATCCTATGATATCAATTTGTCCAAATTAAATAAAAAGGCCTGAAAACAGCAAATGGAAGTAACAATAATGCTTGGATTTTAAATGAATGTTCTCATCTCCTCAGTAAGGATTGCAGATACCTTAAGATCGTCCTTCTCACCTCATAAAAGTATGCACTCTTGGATCCCAGTGACCCATCAGCAAAAGCCTTAACACCACCCAAGTAAATCCATTGGCTCAGGACACGACCTGTTTCATTGATAAGATCCTACGCAGGAAGATAAAAATTAAAAGAGAGAGAGAGAAAAAAAGGAGGAAAATCTATAAGAAATAAATTCTAAGGTAAAAGTAGATTAAAAAGCCAAAAAGAAGAAAAATCAACAGAAACATGTCTATCATATATTATCTGAAGGCAGAGTGGAAGACAACCACAAAGAAAGGTTGCTAGTTCAAAGAAAGGGCATAACACTGAAAATTCCTTACTGCAGCAATTCTCTAATAGTAACATTAACAACAAAACCATAAACTGTGGGAAATAAAACTGCTGGAAAACACAAAATGCATAAACCCTTTGAATTTGATAGCATCGAAATAAAATGAGATTTCAGCTAATATTGTAGAACAATATTAAGACGATTCCCCATGGAAAAATATATACAAATACGTCAACCTATTATTTAAAGAAAAAAAAAAAAGGTTCTATGTCGAAGGAAAAAGGACCGTTTGACACATGAAGCCTCAAACTTAACCAAAATAATTGAAAACAGGGTCACACAAGCCTGACTTAAGAACTCCACATTAAAATGATGAAACTTCAAACAAATAAAACGAAAATGAAAATGAGGGTCATATATCTTGAAATCATCCAGAGGAAGATATATTTGGATGAATTCCCCATATTTCAAATTGTGGGGGTCATCCTTGCAGGCCATGCTATTCTTCCTCATATCGTTACAATTTTTACTATTGTTTCCTAAGAGACCCCCATGCGCAAGAGACTTTTACTTTGCTTTTGGACATGATATCTTGGTTTAATTTGGATATTTCTATTTAAGATATGTTTATATCCTTATGATGTGGAGGGTGTCCACACCCACTTACATTGACGTGGCACTTTATTCATAATAAAGTCGGACCACCATGATCTGACAAGATTGACGGCTAGGATGGGCTAGGGTTTTAGGATTTTCCTGATTGATTTTTCTCTTAGATTAGTAGGGGTTCTTTTGGCAAATCAAAGAAACCCTAACGTGGTTATGTCTTCCATTCTTCTCTGGTTCATCTTCTCTCTCTTTTCCTCTACTGCTGCTGCCTTCTCCTCCACTGATGCTGTCTTCTTCTCTACAGCTGATGTCTTCTACACTCTTTTTCTACTACCATTCTTCTTCTCCTCCTCCTAGAAAGTCTAGATTGTCATATAAACTTTCCATTTAGCCCACAAAATGATGGTGGGGAAATGTGCAGTTCAAAGATTTAACTATCTCGAGTAGATTCAATATTAATGCTAAATTGTGTTATATGAGAGACCAGTGGGAACCCCAGGCGATGCCCGGGTTTGTGAAGAAATTGAGACAAAAGAACAAAAGATTATTTCCATGAATCCCAGTTTGACATGTACAATATTCTAAAAACTGGCTGATTGAGCCAAGCAGACTATCAGCCAGACAACCCACCAGGTCTGTCAATATTCAAACTGGTTGGTCTATAAACGATGGAATTGCTAAGAAACAATGGTCCAACCAGCATGAATAAGTAGATGAGCAGAATTTTTTGGTTCTTTAAAATTTTTAAATTATCTTCTACATCATTTGACATAACAGGTTAAACCAGGTTAGCAAGACGTCAAAGTGGTTTGTACCAAGATAGTCCCCTCAATAGTTTTTAAAACAGTAGTTAAATGTGTTCGCTACCTGGAGGAACAAAACTTACACTGATTACCAAATTAAATTAAGGATGAATATACAAATGAGTATATATTTAGTGCGACTAAATGAAAAAATTATTAAGGAATATAGCAGACTTCTAAAGGGAATTTGATAAAAAAAGTCATACAAGTAAACGTGACCATGTCTGCATTGGGAAAAATAAGCAAACCCTGATCATCATTTTTCCCTTAGAATCAGCCCATTGATACACATCTGCAAGTATCAAGAAAAGAGAGAAAAAGTTAATGATGGTTCAAAGGGCTTTATCCCCATGCTGCAGGAATGCCTTTAATGATACTGAAAGGAAATTTTAGTATTCAAAAACAAGACCAGCTAGTGAGTTCAAATGCTATGTAAAACAAACAGAATGATTTTATTTTAGGAGACATCCAAATGCCCCCACAAAGTCTGTAACTGAAACCTGAAAAATCGTCCCAGGAAAATTCTACTGGTGCACCAGGAAAATATCTTCCAAAATCAACAACTGTTGTTACACCCCTCATCAAGGCAACACTGCTAGCTCTTACCAAAGCCTCCCTCCTTTCATCTACTGAGACCTCAGGAATCCAGGGAAGGAGAAGCTTCATTGCAGAATCAATTAACAATCCGGTGGGTTCTGCATGTGATGAAGCAGCATTAATAATCCAAGTATAAGATTGACAATGTTATAGAAAGAGGTTTTTTTTTTGTCTTGTCAATTAAAATTATGGCGTGGTTAAACAGTGTTGCATACTAATAACACATGCATAATAAACACATAAAACATGGAGTCTTAACCGAGTATTCTGGCTGGGATAGTGGGAAAAGAAAAAATGGACCAAATAAGGGGGGTGAAGCTCTATTCTTATACTATATCAACAAATTTACACTCACACTAAAAGCAAATACTGGATCTTACTCTGTAAACTGAGGTTAAAAGGAACTTTATGATGCCAAATTGGTGCATTATGTTTGAAGAAATTGGAGATGGTTGATCATCCTTTTTTTGCATTGTAAGGTGGCTTTTGATTTGTGGACATTATGTTTTTCATCTATGGGATGAGTTGGGTTACACACTTACGCCTTTCATGGCTTTACACTCGGCTTAGAGTTGGAGGAATAGGTTTGAAAACAAAGACTCTCTTTGAGTCTTGAGGATGGTGCCCCATGATATTTTTCAGACCAATTGGAAAGAAAGGAACAGGAAAATTTCAAGGGGACTGAAGTATTTATTGTAGAGTTGAAGTGAAATTTAGTTGGGAATCTTTTTGTTTGAAAAGGATCAGGGAGTTTTGGTAACCAGGAATTCTTGCCCGTATTGTGCATTCACTTATGTAGTATTTTTTTTATTTTCTTTTGTATACCCCGAGTGTTTTGAGCTTTGGCATTTTTGTAATTTCAAATTTTCAATATATTTTACTTTATAAAAAAACTGTGTTTATTCTTCACAATAAACTGTTATGCAGGTTCAGGTTTGGTGATCATGCCAAAACTGAGTTTATTCTTCAAAATAAATTGTTATGCAGATTCAGATTTTGTATCATGCCACAAACACTACTTATAAAGTACAATGGAAATATAATGGAATGCATATGTAGCTAGCTTCTTTTTGTGAAAACTGGACATCTATTTTTTCAAATGATTTATATGAACACATGCTCAAGTCCCCAAATCCTAAGTCAAGAGGGTAAATTTGAAATGTAGCATCCCAACACCAGACTCCTATACAGCTATACCCTATTCCTGTGTGAGTAGGGAGTCACAGATTCAGGGAATGGGATCACAGTGCCAGTATAATTGTCTAGAATGAAGGATACTTTGAGCAGTAAAAAGGATTTAGATACACAAAGATGACAATAAAATTTACCTCCGTCAATGGTTCTCACAATAGTTCCACCACTGGGATCATCTGTGTGATTAGTAATCCCAGCCATCTTCAGTGCTAATGAGTTAGCCAAGCCCATATGACCATCCATCCTTGATATCCAAACCTACATATCAATGTATTTCAAATAAACAACATGCCTTTTTTTTTGGATAGGAAAAGAACAACATGGCATTGTGAATCCTATTAATCATATGAGCCAAAACTAATGAGGTTATGACTTCTTACAGGATTGTAAGGGGTAACACCATCAATCCAAGAGGCCACTGGCAAGTCTCCTCCCCAAAGATCATTGTTCCATCCGCCACCCAATACCCAAGAACCTTGTTTCTTATCTAGAAAAATATTTATTCCAACATAACCATGCCAGAAAGTGTTAGAACAAGTAGTAAAATATCTGAAAGGTTTCAAATAAGTGATTGGCACATTTATCTAGCAGTATTACTAGGTTAATGTTTCTTTGTACAATTCTTTAGATCCACCTACAAAATTAAGTATCCGCATTGGTCTCATAATCAGATAATACAAAGAAAGTGAGAATTGGCCAATGAGTTGGTATCAATGGAAACATAGTGAGTGCTATACTCACAATTAATTCATAGAAGTCCCCCACCCCTTCCCAACACCAAAATATATATGTTTATATATAAACATATAAAAATGAAGTAGACATTGAAGCAATTAAATAAACTTAAAATACTTTAATTATATTAGGGACTTAAAGGGCTTCACACTAGTCCATCACATCACTACCTGATACATTGTATCAATGCCAAACCTAATTTTCATTAAGTTAAAGCCGACAACCTTTCAAAGTTACCCCAAATCTTCTAATAAAATCTCAAATATTTTCAAATCATATATAAATAGATCAAGTATTGCAAATAAAAGTATAATAATCACTTTAAAATGCCTTGAGCAGTTTTCTCTTATAAAATGTGAAGAAAAATGACATTAGTGGTGATATGAACCAAAGTAAAACAAAATGTAGCAAGTATTGAAAAGATACTCCACATTTTTTGTCACAAGTTATATTGATTTTTTTTTTTTTTTTAAATCCAACACTGATATTTTTTTAGTTAAAAAAAAAAAAAAAAAAAACCATTGTATATATGAAGGAAGGGCCACACACAGCAATTAGGACGAGAAGCCAAACAAAAAGAAAGGAGAAAGTAAAAGAATCAACAAAACCAACACAAAAAAGAGAGAGACCCCGCGGGGGGGGGGGTGTTCTAGCTATATCAACAATTTCTCTCAAAATGTGCAAAATCTCTAACTTCCTTCCACTTTGTCCTTAGCCTAAGAAATAACAATGAAAGAATCCCCCTTCAACCAAAACTTCTCTATAACCATGGGTCTTAGCAAATCTAAGGCCAATCAACACTTCCCTAACCTTGAATTCACAATACCACAACCATAGGTTATAGGGTAATCGTACAAAACATTGCCATCATTCCCTCTAAAAATACCTCCAATGCCATCAAATCTGGTGCCTTTGTTTGTGAAATATAATTCCATCAACTTTACTTTATCCTAGATATTAACAATGACAGTAAATTAGTCTCAACTTCACCATCTACATGACTACATCAATATTTAAAACCTATAGCATAACTAGAGTGTCTCAGTGATAGACGGATTGATGAGTTGTGACAGGTAACATCTCAAATTTCCCCAAAAAGAGAAGGATGTAAGGGGGACTACCTTGGGCCTTAAAAGTGTAAAAACCCTTAAATATCCATTCAAGCTCTCCTGCTCCTTAAAATCTCAGCCTTTTAGATGAATTAGTAAATCACCACTATATCGGAGCAGCAGGTCCTGTGTTCAAATCCCTGCAGGTTTATTTATGCCTTGGTGTAGCCCCTTTATTCTCTCACATTAGTCCATTCCCATGAAAGTAAGGTGGCAAACACATACGGGTGTTGAAGTCCTTTGATCTACATTACCCCTCTCTAATAGATCGGGCTTTTAGATGAGTTGGTTAGTCAACAAAAAGTACATAGGAAAATTTGGTAAAATAAAGCGAAATGAGATATTGCCAAGATAATGAGAACAAAATTCAATTGGGACTAGTTGAAGTAATGAGCCTCCCAAAGTCTCAATATAAGTGTTAAATAGTTTCTTTAGCTTTTGACCAAAAAACAAAAAAAAAATTGAGCCACAAAAACTACCAATATAAACATTTTAGCTGACTCATCCTATCAATGTTCACACATTCTAAGTCAGCACATAAAGCCTGCTCACATGGACTGGCCACTTTACCAACACTCATTTCAGAGTGTAGGAACCCTTGCCTACTTCACACAAAAAAAATAAATAAATACATTGCCCTGTATTTGCTCTAGGGACTGCCCCAACTAATCCTGGCCCATTTTAACTATAATTAAGTGCTAATACAAGGCATTTCTCAGAAGGAATACTCAAGCATGACATCACAACTTTAAGGGCTCATATTCTTAAAATTTTGAATAAAAGTTTACATTGGCTATCAACTTAACGGAATCCAACTTTTTTTTAACTTTGACCTTCTTTTAACAAATTTTTTAGGGATAATTATACTTTATCTGTAACAATCTAAACTTTTATTTTGTCTTATTTATTAGGTTAATTAGTATATGATTGTAAATTTAAGATTTCATTGTAGTTGCTTAGTGTGTTAGTAGGTACAAGTGTATAACATGTAATTGTTTGAGGTATAAATGAAAGAAAGAAATTTCAGAAAATTTAGGAGTATTGGAATTGAATTCAAGTGTGGTTTTTTTTTTTTTTTTTTTTTTTGTTAAATTAGGATTCTCCAACCTTCTACAAGTTACTAAACAAATTTAGATAGAGCTTATATTCAGCAAGCTTTAAAAAAAAATTCATAAAAACCATATAGGGAAAGAGAGGAAGAGAGAAGAAGCAAGAGAGAGAAAGGGAGCTTGAATTCTATTTTTAGAAGTAGGGAAAATTCTTTCTATTATTAACATAATAATTATTAATTCAACTGGTTTTAATTCCTTGAAATAGAGAATTTATTTCTAGTTCTCAAACCTAGAAAAAAAAAATTATATTCAAGTGGTTAAATTTATGTGCTTGAATTGTGGTGTGAAATTCTTTTCTTAATACTCTATTGAAGAGGGTTTGTTTAATTTAAATTATCTTGATTATAATTGTTATATGTTTGAAATATTGATGTGGAGCTTTAGATTATGTGTGTTGGTTGAATTCAGTTTGATGTTAAATTATATAAATTTAAATTGAGTTAGAAATGGAAATTGGATCGATCTAAATTAATGTTGTTCTTAAGATTTGTTAGATATTATTATTCTTGAATTGTTGTAGAATTAATATTATTGAAAAACCTTGTGTGGATAAAATTTATAGTGGAATGTCGAGAAAGTATTTTGAATGAATTTGTATTGAATAAATGGTTGGTTAGGGTTGAATTTATTTGTACCAAGCTAGACTTAAATGATATATATACTCTCCAACTTGAGGGGAAATGTTAAATAGGTTTATGTATGACCATATGAGAAGGGTATTTTAGTAATTTGATGTAGTTTGCATTGCTATATATAATGAAAGGCATGGCTGCTTGGGGAGTATTGTAACCTCTCCAACAATTCCCTAAAACCCTACTTCAAGAACTTAATTCTTAGATGAAGGAGAAATGCAATCAACCTTCCAATTACCTTCAGAGGCAATTCATATGCTCACAATTATGGTGAGACAAGGTTCAATGGAATCAAGATATATCTTCCAATCAACCCTTACCAATGGAATCAAGATATGGAGAGCAGCAGCACATAAGCAATAGTAGCTACCACACCATAAGCAATGAAACAGAACTTTGTAGTATCATATTTATTCAATAGTTTTGTAGTTTAAGAAGTTTTAGGGGTTATTCATTAAATAGCATAATTTAAAAGAGGAGATTAAATAAAATTGCGAGACATTTCAAATATAGCAGTGTCTTGAGTAGTAACTAGTGAGTCAAACAGAAATTTAAGTCTATAAAGAGGGACGCTAGTCTCAAAACTTGGGCGATTGGTTTGAGTTATAGAATGGGGCTTTAAGAAGGTAACATAGGACTTCTATTTTTGATATAAAGAACATTCTATATTCAGGGTAAGTTCCACCTATTCTTACCATTCAACGTTGTTTCTTTATGTTCTTATGCAGCACTAAAAGTTGCATGTGATGGCCGTCCTGATTAATTACATATATGAAACATCATGTAACATCCTGATCAAACAACAAATTATAAGGAAAACTTTAGGAAATCAAGAACAGCTATGCTCTAAGGAGGAAAGCTTTAGGCAATCATGAAACATCATGTGCTCCATCAAAAAAATCATGAAACATCATGTGATGGCCGTCCTGATATAAAGAACAGCTATGCTCCATGGAGAAAACCTTTAGGAAATCAAGAAACAATATATAAGGATGTTATGCTTGGCAACTAGAAAAATTCGAACAAATCTGAGATTTGAACCAAAAGGTCCAAAACACAGCGAAAAGGGTTTAGGAGTAGCTTAAATAGGAAAGAAGCAAAGTGGACTCAACTTGTGAGGACCTCGATATTTTTGGGCCTAGGAAAAAAATAACACGTATATAAATCGAAAACAAATGAAGTATAATTGAATTTGGACCATTTCAGCACATTACAGTGCAAAATTTAGCTAGGTCGATTGATCGGCAGCTGAAATTTTTTTTAAAAGCCATGAATTGACGATTTTGCCCTTCTCCCATTTTCTTTTAAAACCCGATTCTCATGGGTTTTCTAGGGGTGTTTCAGCCGTGAAGAGAGGAAGAGAGAGAGAAGCACAAGGAGAGAGAGAGAGAGAAGCTCGACAGCGAGGAATGCGACCCCAGCAGCTAGGGTCCGACCACTCTACACTTGAATCTTGTGATTTCTACCTAGATCTACGCACGTACACCTTTGGATTTGCATTTCTAGCTACCATTTGAGAGGTAGGTGCATTTTTCATCGTTGTAAATCATTGTACACATGGATTTAGTGAAAATCATGTGGGTTTTCATGACTACACGCTATATTTCATGTTCTACATGCGTGGGGGTTCAATTACATGAATTTCATAGGTTGGGTAAACCTAGGGTTTGATTATTACACCATATTTTGTTATGTATACATTATATTTAAATCCCTTGTGTGTTTTTCGGTACAATGGGTTAATTTTGAAAACCATTGGGTCACTTTTATTAGTTTATACAAGTGTTTTAGAACCCATTTTCTCATCATTCATTTTGAAATGGTTGTGAGAGATTTAATATATGAAAATCGATGTAAAATATGTGATTATAAGGGCTAATGGAGTCAGGATTACTATGGTCCCAAAAGAAAAAGGGATGTTGTGCCGTATCTTCCTATCCTTAGTCCTGAGCTACTTAGTGTAGACCCGAAATTGAGGTTACTACAGTCCCAAGTAAGGATGTCTTGTCGTATTTCCTCTTGAGGTTATTACAGTCCCAACTAGGGGTGTTTTGCCGTGTTTCTTCTTATTCCGTGTGCGAGGGCCCCACATGACTTGGGGTGGATTATCAGTTCAAAATTATGATAATATGGTTATCAAAGATGGTAGTTGATGGAATTATTAATTTATGCTCCCCTTTTATTTTAAACTTGTATAATCAATTTCAATTATGTTTCTATTTAATTGTTTAAATTGATTTAAAACTTTGGTATACATCTTTGAAAAATGTAACCTACTGAGTTTTACTCACACCCTATTTTAAAACATTTTCGTAGATTTTGAGCAAGGTAACGATGATTCAAATGAGGCATCAAATCGGGGCTAGCATGGGACATTGCATTGCGAATGTTATGCGAATTTAATTTTTTTACATTCTATGGTTTGTGTAATATCTGTTAAGGTTATTAGTGTTAACCTTATTAGTAATAAGGATAGTCTTGTAATTTCAATATTATAAGTTTAGTTATATTATTGAGGAGCCAGCCCTATGAGGCTTACGCTCTCTTCTTTTCACGTTACTTCTTCTCCTTCTCTTCTTCTCTATTCTCTTCTTCTCAAGTCAGAACATGGTATCAGAGCCTAAGATCAAAAAGAGGATTTGATTTGCAAGTTTGACTAAAGCCTTGACTGGTAGAAGAAGACTTAGAAGCAAGGATTGTGGACTGTAGCAAGGATTGTGGACTTCCGACATTAAATAGATCCTTTGGTAATGATCGACTAGGGCCTAACAAAGTCTAGTGGTGGTCGACTGATCTTCTAGCAGGCCTGGTGATGATTGGTGTAGGGTAAAGCAGATCTGGTGGTCTCAGAATATAGAAAGCTAGTGGTGGTCGTCTGGGCATCAAGTAGGTTTGGTTGTGGTTGATTGATGATTGTAAGGCTCCTATGGTATTCAACTAAAGTAGATTGGTGTTCTTGGTGACTAATAAAGGTGTTAAAAGACCCTAAAAGCATTCCGCCATGGCTGTTTGGGTTGTTTTTGGGGCTGTTTGTGATGTTTCTGATGCTGTTTGGGTTGTTTTTGGGGTTGTGTGTGGTGTTTGTGATGCCTAATATAGGTGGACATCATTAATGGTGTCATTGTGTTTCCAGTGTTGCTGATTGTGAGGTTGTGCTTTAAATCCTTGGTGTTATTGTGGGTGTTTTGAAGAAATTCTTGTTTAAAGTTATAGAATGGCAAATAGTAGTGAAGTTAAAGTTGCTCCAAATCCTTCCCTTGATAACTCAAATAACTACAGTCAAATTGAGTGAACATAATTATTTGATTTGGGCTCAAGCAGTGAGAGTGTTTCTTGGTGCCAAGGGAAAACTGAAATTTATTTTGTCAAACCCTCCACCAAATACTAAATCAAGCTATGAAGAGTAGGAATGAGATAATTATTCTGTGATGACTTGGTTGTAGAATAGCATGGAGCCGCGTGTGAGTGCTAATCATATGTTTGTGAATAGGGCCAAGGAGATTTGGGATAGTTTGAAGGAGACTTATTCTATAAAAAAGAATATTTCCCATGTTTATGAATTGTATGAGAAAATGTTTCTTCTAGACCAAGGTGACAAAAGTTTGGGTACTTATTATAGTGAGTTTAAGGGAATCTGTGATGAGCTAAATCAGTATCATCCCTTGACTGTTGATTTGGCTATATTGAAGAAGTAGCGTGAGGAATTTCAGGTGTCCAAATTCCTCTCTGGAGTACATCCCGGTCTTCAATCTGTTCATAGCCAAATTTTGGCTAATGATGGTGGTATACCCTCATTGAGTAATGCATATGCTCGATTACAAAGAGCATCACTGGCTCCTTCTTCCTTATCTGCTTCTACCCACAAGGAGAATTCAACCCTTATAGCATCCTCTCACAGTTACACGTCTACTAGAGGCTGTGGTTCTTATAGAATTACTCATGGTGGTCGTGTTGGTGATCTGGCTAGTGGTAATATGCGTGGCAGTGGTCGTGGTCGTGGACGTGGAGGTGTGAGGAGGTGCACTTATTGTGATGGAGACAATCATTTAGTTGACAAGTGTTGGGACTTACATGGTAAACCAACTTGGGCTCATCAAGCGGTTTATACTGCTGAGAGTAGTACACCACCATCCCACTCAGTTGGTGATTCATTGCCCCCTGCCAGTGCTACTAATGGTGAGTCTATCACTCTTTCTCATGAAGAGTATGGTGCTTTAGTTCAAAAGGCCCAGCAATTCTCCACCAATGATGTTACCACATTTGCTCATCCAGGTATTATTACTTGTTTTGCTAATTCTCCTTCAACCTCTTGGGTCATTGACTCAGGGGCTTCTGCACCCATGACTGGTAAGTCAAAGTTATTTTCTGATTTGAAGCAATTTCCTTCCACATAATCTGTTATGCTTGCTGATGGTCGCTCTTGTGTAGTAGCTGGAAGTAGGACTATCAATCCTTCTTCCTCTATACAACTTTCTTCTATTCATTATGTTCCTCAGCTGCCTTTTAATTTTTTATATGTCAGTAAGTTAACCAAGTCTCTTAACTGTTCAGTGACTTTTTATCCTACTTCTTGTGTGTTCCAGGACCTCAAAAACAAGAAGATGATTGGTGGAGGGCATGAATAGGATGGACTTTATTATATTGATGTGCAACCTCCAGTTGATAATATGGCTCTTCATTCATCCGTGAGTGCACACCAGCGGCATTTTTGTCTTGGTCATCCTTCTTTGCGGTTACTGAAGCGTCTCATGCCGTCATTAGCGTCTGTGTCAAGTTTAGAGTGTGAGGCTTGCCAATTAGGCAAGCATCATAAAGTGTCGTTTCCTCCTAGAGTCAATAATTGTCGGTCCTCCCCTTTTGAGGTTGTTCATACCGATGTGTGGGGTCCTAGTAGAGTTAAGAGTATGTTAGGGTTTTCTTACTTTGTTACATTTGTTGATGATTATTCAAGGATGACTTGGCTTTTCATAATAAAAGATCGTTCTAAAGTTATTTCTGTCTTTAAGTTGTTTCATAAAGAAGTTGAAAATCAATTTAGGCTTGCTATTCACATTTTGCGTTCTGATAATGCCATGGAATTTACCAAAGGTGCTTTGCCTGCATATTGTGATTCTATTAGTATCATTCATCAAACATCACGTAATTATACACCTCAGCAAAATGGTGTGGCTGGGTGCAAAAACCATCATTTGGTTGAAATAGCTAGAACTATGATGTGTCATATGCATATTCCTAAAAATTTTGGGGTGATGCTTGTCTTACTGCTTGTTACCTCATTAATAGAATGCCCTCATCTGTGTTGCATGGCAAGACCCCATACTCTACTCTTTATCCTCATCAAGCTGTCTTTGAGCTTCCACCTCGTATTTTTGGTTGTGTGTGTTTTGCTCATGTCCTTACTCCAGGTAATGACAAATTGTCTCCACGTGCTATCAAATGTTGGAACCCCCACACTCGTCGTTACTTTGTGTCTGCTGAAGTTACCTTCTTTGAGAATACGAGAATACATCTTTTCTCTTCTAAAGCTCAAGATTTTGACAGTAACCTGATCAATACGGTGGCTCCTCATCCTTTACCTGTACCTATTGATCGTCTAGTGAGTTCTCCATCTTCAATACCTTCGACCAAGCCACTTCAAGTGTATCAATGGAGATCACGGATTGATTCTACTATGCAAGCCGGTTCTATTCCTAACCACCAGTCTTCTGCTTCAATTGAGGTTCCATCTTCTTCTACACCTCCTATTGCCTTAAGGAAAGATACACGCTCTTACACTCTTTATCCTATTAAAAAAGTGGTTTCTTATTCTCATTTCTCACACCCATATAGTACTTTCCTATCTACTTTGTCTTCTGTGTCTCTTCCATCTTTTTATGTTCAAGCTTTGTCTTCTCCTCGATGGAAACATGCTATGGATGAGCAAATAGCAGCCTTATACAAAAATAATACTTGGAAACTTACCTCCCTACCTCCAAGCAAGCAAGTGGTTGGGTGTCGTTGGGTTTATGCTATCAAATACCATCCTAATGATACTATTGAAAGACTAAGGCGTGTTTGGTTGCTAAGGGCTATACTCAAACATTTGGTGTGGACAGCCCGGTTTACCAAAAAAAAACTACACACAGCCCTCCAATCAGATGATATATATGTTTTATTACATGAGAATGTCCAGACATTTTCTCTACTTAAAATTGTAAAATATAATAGGCCATCATAGAAAAACCTACCTCTTACTGCTTCTTTGACCTTTTTTACAAACTCATCTTTAGTATTCACACCATGGAGTTCCACCCGCACCATCTATTTTTCAATCACAAAATTAGACCTTGATAAATGCAAATCACAACAATAGAAAAGCACTAAAATAATTCCTTCACCAATAATATATAAATAAAGGAAAAGAAACAATTTTTGAAGCCAGAAGTATGAGTAGAAAAAACATCCAAAATCTCATGAGGACTAACAGTTGATGGATGAATAGATATGACCACTAATTTAAAAAACCCTATCTTTTATCAATGGGACACTCCATCAAGAACAAAGAAGATACTGTCCCTGTTAAATCCTGATCTGTTTATAAAGGGCAAACTGTGTTTCTAGTGCTCTCAAGTCTCAAGTAAGAGGGGATGCCCTGCTTATCAAAAATAAGAAGTGCTCTCAATTGAGAGGGCAACCCTGATTATCAAAAATAAGAAGGTGCCCAAATTAATAGTTGTGATCATTAGAAGATGAAAGCCAATACTATATCTAATACCTAAATCAGGTACGAGAGTGGAAATAGCTACAAAGCAAACTAAACATAGATACCTTTATATGGACACTTGATAGAAAGACCAAAAAAAAAAAATATTGGATATTTTTTTAAGCTTGACGAAAAGACTAAAATCATTGTTCAATAGTTTAATCCAAGATATTGAGCTTATTCACAAATAATAGGCAATGCCTAAAAGTTGAAACCAAGTCCATCATTACGTCTAGTCTAAGAAGCATGGACACGGACACATGACACAGTTACAACACGACACGGACATGCTGACACAGCAAATCCTCAAAATCTAGGACACGATACAACGACGACACACTATTAATAAAATGCATATTTTATATATATAGCTAGATAATATCATGTAACTTCACATTCATCATTCAAAATGCATCTTTTGTATTGTTTTTGGAAACCCTAGTGAAGTTATTCATTGATAAAATAGGACAAAAAGGAAAAGGAAGAATATTAAAAAGACAAAAAAGATGGAAAGAGAGAGGTGTTATGTGGAGGTGTGTCGTATCCGATACGTGTCCGACATGGACATGGCACCTCTAGAGAAGTGTTCGTGCTTCCTAGCGTCTAGTGATCCAAGTGTAGACTAGTATCAAGAGCAGGGAAGCATAAAAAAGCATAACTCAGTACAGAAAATTTACACTGCTCCATATATATATATATATATATATATATATATATAAATGTATGGGTCAAGATCAACATACACAATTTCTTACACAAATTTTTAGATAACCTATCTCCAATTCATAAATTGCGAAACCCACCGTTGGATTGGATAGTCTTCCAAAATAGGTCATGCACACAAAAAATCAAGTTGATCCAAAATTTGTTGCCATTCGATCCAAAAACTTATCTTTTCAATCACTAAAAATCCCACATTTATGGATGAAGCGGCTGTTATCCCTAAGATGGCTGCCTTCTACCTACAGAAGGACTAACTCTAGGAACAGGTCCACACCCAGACTAGTCCTACATCTACTTTTAAAGCTCAAACTCTTATTGGAGTCCAAGCACAAAGGACTAGGCTTGCAAGCACTTCCTACTCCCTAAGAAGAGTTCATACGAAAGGGGGATATATCTCTTTAAAGGAAGGGAATCGATTCCTTTATGGTATAAGTTATCAACTATGATACATGGGCACAAGCACAACTTTTCACAATGGAGAATAAACCATCACAACAGAAAAAGAAAAACCAATATAGCATGTATGCATGGAAGTATAAACTATTTTGATGGTGGGATTGCTGCAAACCTGCAGTCCTCCAAAAATCAAGTGCACATGTGAATCTATAAATCCAGGAACCACAACTTTTCCCCCCAGATTCAACTCTTGAGTCCCATATCCTGCCAAATCCTGCATTCATGCAAACAAATGCATAAGCTCGACCCTGAAATCCATCCTCAAAAAATTTCCCCCCGAAATAAATCATTTCCTAGGAACATCAAACAGAAGTGCTCCGCATTTTCATTTACATTCTTTGTTTTAAGAAAAAACAAAACAACTAAAATAATCAAAAAAAATTTGTGGTTTTCTAATTCTAACATTAGGAATTTGGAAATGAAACCAGAGACACCCTTAATTATTTGTCCACCAAAAAATTATAAATTATTAGAAATGATTTCTATTCTTTTCTTTTCTTTTCATCAGTTTTCTCAAAAACCAAATTTCAATTATGAATTGTCACGCGATAGCCTTTTGATTCTCTCGAGTTTCAGAGGTTGATTACCAAGATTACTAAAACGAACACAAGGTTTAATTATTTGCTTGAATAGGTTTCAAAAACAAGAAAATGAAGTTGAGATTAACCTCCATAATATATATACACGCACACAAATTGAGGATTAATAATTACTCTACAACAGGATTATGCATATATATTTTATATACAAAAGTCCCATGCCATCCATTTCTCATCCATCCAATTGTTACTGTTGTAAAACAACTAGTACAAAAATGTTGTCCGTCCCCTGATCCTGACCCTATATTTTATATTATATTATACTTGATCTTAGCCAAAAGGCCAAGAAAGGTATATTATATTATACTAAAAAATAAATATGTGCAAAATGGAGGGTTACCAAAAAAATACCTGTGGCTACTGTCTGATTTTGAAGAGTTTTCCGGGGTAGCCAAGAACACTAAAATGCATATATATAGGTATATATATACATACGTATACTAAAATGCGTAATGTAAGCTAAAATTTCAGTAATAATTCTTGAATGTGTACAAGAAGACGAACAGCAAAAAGGGTATGAAGAAGGAATAGAGATAACCTTGACAGAGGAATAGTTCCCTACTCCGACAATCCTTCCGTTGCGAACAGCCATAGAATCTGCGAAAGGAAGAGAGGCATCGCTCGTGTAGATTATAGCATTCCTCACCAACAAATCAGCAACTGTAGACGACGACGACCATGATGGCGGCAATTTCAGATTCAACCAATCTGCCAACATAGTTTCAAGTTCAATAGTCCTCATCAATCTATATATATATATATATATAGTAGAATCGGAAGAAGGGAATTACAGTTGCTGCGGTAGAAAGGAAGCGAGATGATGGCGAGAACGACGACAATGGAGGCAGAGAGGATGAGGCAGAGGTGATTCATGGTGGCAATAGCTTCGTGTTAGCTTGTCTAACAGAACAGTGTATAGAGATAGGGATAGAGAGAGAGAGAGAGAGAGAGTGAGTGAGAAGTGAAGAAAACCAGGTTATCCTGTGCTTCTCTCTCTGTCTCCACTGTTTCTACGCTTTACAATGGCTTTTCTCTCTCTACAAACGCTGAGTTCCTTTCGCAGGCGTTCTCTACTGCTTCAGTCACTGACACTCTGACGGGGAAAGGAATGGAAAATTTTAGAAATTAAAATAAAAGGTTTGAAATTTGGACTGTTGGTTCCCCCCCTATGGATCTGCGTGGCGACGGAATCTTGTTGGAACAGTAAGGGAGAGAATAGGGATTGTTTGGCAAATCTGAAAATTTATGGAAGATATGCTTAGGCAATTTTGATTTTATACTGTTTGGTAAATCTCTTTTTCCTATTATTCAATTTAACTTTGTTCTTAAAATAAGGCATAAATATGACTTTTTTCAAACTAACTATAATTTGATTTATTTAAAAATAGATAATAGTTATAGACCAGATCTAATCTGATCTAATTTTTAAAATTTCCAAATAAACCCAACAGAGAGGGATGGATTCTGGATTCTCTATTCGACCATAACTCCATTATCTTGAGTTGGCCTTTCTACATTTTAGGTCAGCCATAATAAAATTTAATATTGGCAATTGATGGATAGAGAGTGGATGAAGGGTTTTGTTCATCAAATTTTTAAAATCAAGACCAACTTTAGTGGTATCTGCCATGCTAATGTCAAATTTTGTATTGTTAGATTATCACCAATGGATGTGTTATACGAAACAGAATCAAATGAATAAAATAATACTAAAAATGAGGGGCACACGTAATGCGTGTGCATTCATAACATCATAATCATTTCTTTAGAGAAAATCAAATGATAGTTGAGATTATCGATTTGGATTCAAATCTATCTATCTATATAAATATTATAAAGCTAAGGGTCAGTAAAATGCTATGATGCCATTTGTCATCACCGCGTTTGATTACCTATGAAAATAAATTTTAATTCAATTTAATTTTGCCTTCTTTTTATTTTTCCAATAACTCTCTCTCTCTATCTCTATTTATTGTAGTGTACTCACCCAAGACACCACCTAATGCATCATGAGAAAATGTGTGCCTTTGAATAGGTTTTGAATAAGCCAGACTGACACGTAAGTAGTATTCCAAAAATATGGTTCCACATGCATTAATGATGGATTAGTAGTATTTAAAAGATAGAGGGAAAGGAAAGGATATTTATATTATATTTAAGGAGATGAATGTTGATCACAGTCTAGCTGGACTATCAAATGCCGACCGATTCAAATGTATTTAGTTCAGCAAAACAATGTAATGTTTAAATATTAAAATATCAAGTGTCCATAATCAATCACAATGTAAATAGAACAATGCATAGCATTTGTGGTAATATATATATACACAAATATATAGTTATCTTGAAGGGTTGAAGAAATTGATTGCGAAGGCACTTGGCTGAGGATGTAGGCTGCTATCAAAATAGCATTATGGGCTAATTATGGGTGAGAAGGGATGCGAACCCCTAACAATATGGTTCATAGCCACATGCTCTAATCCTCCGTGCTATTGGCCCCATCCCATCTCCATTGGATATGTTCTTGGGAGTCCCAAAAGGATATATAGAGGTTGGCTTACACCATCATCGATCTTTCCATATCTAGAAGTGTCGTATTCCTCTTCTCTGGCATACTATTTTGTTTGGGAGTGCCAAGATCTTTGTATATGTATGTAAATCATTGATAGAAGTAAGAAAATAGGAAGTACCATTATGTGCCCTAACATTCATAGGTCTGTAAATCTCTGGGTGGACTAACTTTAGCAGTCGAGTAGCTTTAATAGTCTTTCCAAAAAATATCCTACTTGATAGGAGATAAAAGTGTTTTTCCTTGGAGATGGAAAATTCGCCCGCCGGGTTTTATCAATTTGCAAATTTTGCTTTATTGATTAAACAAGGCTTACATATAGGCAGTTTAACTTTGGCAAGTTAGCTCAAAATTCATTCTCTAGCTAATCGAGTCATCCTATCTTGTCTTATATGTCCACATCTGGCATACTAAATTGTAAAATTAACATTCTTATTGACATTATCAACATAATTAGATAATGAATAAAAAAAGAACCATACAATTCACAGCTAGCATTGGTCGCCCCCTTCTACATTTTTTTATTACAAAAAACAAAACAAAAAAAAAAAAAAAAAAAAAAGAGGAAGAAAAAACTCTAAAGTGAATCATGTCCGAAAACAATGCCATCATTAAATACCCAACCTACTATGTTTGAATTAAAAGAATATCTAATATCTAAGAATACTGAAACTGAAATAAATTATGTTGATTATCAATAACATAAAACATGTGTGGAAGTATTATGCACCCTATGTGCAACTAGAGATGAGAAAATAACTTTAAGAACTTCTTCACTAGTGCCATTACCTATACAGATTCTATGGGTGCCAACTGAAATGCGTTGATAATCTACAATCCCTACTCGATCTCAAGATACATGTTTGATTGCTTCCGTATCTTAATCAAATCAGGTGAAAGAGTAGGCAATTAAAACATGATCATATACATAATGTAAAGAGAGTGAAAGTGAAAGTGAAAGTGAAACTGATACCTTCTTGGACTTCACAAGTGAAGTGTCCCAACTTTTATAGTTGTAGCATCTCATTTCGGATGACCCCACATGTCATTGGCAGCAGCAAAACATCTCATTGTTGCTACCCCTTCGGAGAAAGACTCCATTTCATCGTCAATTATGGCGTAAAGGAAGGTCTCTTTCCGACCTATAAATGGGTATGACAGATTGGGCTTGTTGGTGTGCCCTAATGCATATTGTGTTTCCTATTGGATGGTGTTTTAAAAAAGAAAAATGATTTATTCGAAGTATTTGAAAGTGGTGAAATATAGGTTCATTGACTCCTTTTTTGGAGTGCCTTTACTCAGTTTAGTCATGTGAACACAACTTAAAGAATGAGAGTTGGGGTCGTCATCTATCATATATTTATAGACATGGAAGATCGTCTCTAAGGTCTCAAGTAGTCCTTAATTTCTTGAAGATTGAGTAACTCCTAAACATAGTCAGCATATAAGAAATCTAAGCAATGAGGCTCTTTATAGGTGGGGAAGGTGTTAGACACCCTACCATATCCGTTAACAAATAGTTGCTTTGAATCTTTAACTTTCTTTTATCATAAACCTCATTCTTAAAATGAATTCCCAATTTGAGGTTAGAAATCCTGAATAAATACATCACCCTAGGTTGTGATCTTATTTTAGCCTTATTTACATTTATCTAGGCGAGTGGATGGTTTTAAAAAAAATATGAGAAATTGGTGTCATTCATTTTGGAATTAACCCTTTGATTTATTCAAAAGAAAACATTTTAAAAAATGGGTTCTTTACATAGCTTTATAGGAAAGGTGACATCATGAGTTTTTTCAAGGTAACCCCGTCCCCTCATGTCGAGACATTTCAAGATTCATAAATAACAAAACTTGAGAATGAATCTTTCTTTCTTGAACAAAAAGATCTATGATAAAATCACAAGAAAATTATGGTTCTATATATTAGCAATGGTAAGTTATGCTATTCCTTTCTTTTGTTTTTCTCATATGGTGTTAGAAGTATGCTTATGGTGTCTCCATAATGTATGACTAGTTGTGTACCTGTATCTTTATATTTGCGCAAAGTGTTATTTAAAATCAATTTAGAAAAGTTAATGAAATTTTAGAAAGGGTGGCACGCAATTTTCTTTTTTCTTTTTATTATTGTTATTAATTTTTATGTATATATCATAGTTTTGAATCGAAAAAAAATACTTAAACTATTTATTTATTTAGAAGATCCAATAATGACAAAGCGTAAAATCAAAAAATTATATAGAGTCTAATATCTTTTCATACGCAGGCGAATGTTGCCCAAAAACGGGTGTGATTGTAAGGGATATCCAAGACATGATCAAAGCTTTATATATGTGTGTGTGTGTGTGTGTGTGTGTGTATATATATATATATATAGAGAGAGAGAGAGAGAGAAAGAGAGAGAGAGAGAGAGAGAGGCAAGCATGGATCAACTCTAACTAATGTTTACCAAATATTTAGTTATTCAATAATCATTTGTTTAGCAAAATTTCTCTCTTAACTAACTCATAATACCAAACACTAGGTGTGACGTTATTTAAAATTTTACATAAATTAAAGTACTAATCCGAAATGTAGTCGAAACCCTACCAAACGATGTTTATAGTCAAGAACAAATACACTACTTATTCCACATTAAAGAACAAAAATAAAAAAATAAAAAATAAATGCAATAAAAATAAAAGATAGAAATAGATAATTACAATACTAATTTCTAATGTGCCAAACAATACGATGCTTAGGGAGGCTTCTTTCGATATTTGGTTGTAAAGACAATCAAATACATGAAAAGTAAATATATAAATGAAGAGTTGTTAACTTGTACATAAGTCATACCTGAAGAAGGTTCCTCATCATATTGATCCATTATGCTACACTACTACCTCCTTGAATTCCACTGACCATTGATGAAGATACCATGTAATATATTTGGTTTGAAACACAAAATGTAGGGTAGAAGAAGGGAGAGATGGAAATTGTAATGAAAAGATGCTAATAAATGTAAAAACTATGAAGAGACTTTTCAAAAAAAAAAATTTTTCTTTTTGTGCGGTTGAGAGAGAGAGAGAGAGAGAGAGAGAGAGAGAGAAGGGGGGGGGGGGGGTTAAGGGTTTAATGATAAAAGAAAAAAAAAGGTTTAAAAACCATAAGAGAGAATTTTGGGCGTTTCACTTGAAAAGTGCCAAGACTTGAAATTAATACATTTGAGAATAATTTTAATATCTCCGCCCACATGGTTGAGAGAAGGCTGACTTTTAGGAGGGAATTTTGACAATATTCCATTCCATGCGTTTATAACTTGTAGGCCAAACTTCTTTTATGGAGACTTCCGCAAAGACTTGTATCCTTACAAGGTGCTTGTTCTTTTTTTATAGTTTGGGTTGTTTTTCTTGTGCGCTTCCTCCTTGTAATCAACAAGCACCTCCACTTTCTATGTCTCTATCTAAATCATAATCCACAGTATATAATGATTATATTTAATAATCATCATTATCAAAACAATATTTTTACTATTATAAAGTGAGAGCTATTGACCCTCCAATTAAGGCTATAAAACTTGCCAAGCTATTCGGACTCGACTCGAGATTAGTTTGATATAAAACTCGTTCGAGCTCGCATGTGATAATGAGCTAAACTCAAGCATCATTTTAAAGTTTACCAAAAGTACTATTCGAGCTCAGCTTGATAAAGGCTTGTTCAAGTTTGTTCATAAGTTCAATAAGCCAAACTTAGACTTTACTTTTGAGCTCGTTAATTTAATGAGCTGAGCTTGAGCAGGCTATTACTCGGCTCGTTTACACCACTACCTCCAATTAAACCATCAACTCAGGCAACCCAATTTCCAACCTCTTCTTGGGTTGATGTCGGATTCTGCAAGACTTCACACATACACGACTCTCTCTCTCTTGAAAAACAATTACATTTCTTGAACCACAAAACAGCAACGGAAGTGTTAAAATGACACTTGGATCAGGTGCAGCAAAAAAATTGAGGTCACACGTTCCTCTTTCTGTTCCAATTTCATAAGATGTCTTCAAAGAGACTAGTACTCAGTGCCTTTGTAAGCAACTTATTTATAGGTAAAGAGATTGACTTGCATCTGAGCTCCATACTCAAAGCATGATGAATTCTCAAGAACTGCACCCGAACAAGTACATGGTTATGGTTCCTTTTCTACTACATGAAAGGCCATGGTGGAACAACCCAAAACTAGCCATAGCTTTGCCAGCTTGCAGCTTAGAGGCCATAAAGGCCATTACCCAGTGTTAGTTCTGCTTAAGCAAAGTCATGGAAGGGGGGAGCTGAATACAGTTCCCAACATCTACTTCTTAGTACGAAGTGGCTGTTCTCAAGACTCGAACCTGCTCCTTCACGCATGGTAGCCCAAGACTTTGACCATAACATCAGACAATGGCCCTTAAATTTAAAGAACATTCCAGTTTGCACTGGCATTAACACAGTTGAACTGAAACATTTAATTGATTATGGAACCAAGTTCTTATTATTTAAATAATGAAATACAATCTCAGGGAAAATAATAACATACGTAGTTCATGACAACCCTAATACGTGGTTCATGTATTCTCCGTCATTTTTTCAATGTTACATATCATCACAAACAAGATGCTATCAGTTTTGAAGCTGGGATTTATAGATGTCATGGCAAGAAGTGGCCGAAGTGATTGGACACAACCTGATAGAGAACGAGTACGGAACTGCAGGAATCAGATACTTATCATGGACACATGGGGACCAGCTATCATCTCCAGCCAAACCCATATGCTTGTGGTCAAGATGCACCTGCAATACCACAACAACAATATAATTGGGTGACACCAATGAGAGATGGAGAAAACAAGGATGTAGCAACGGATAAGAAAAAAAACAGACAGCAGAGCAAGCAGCAGCCAACAGGAGCATGAAATTATACAGGGACCTGAGTATGAAAATTCTGAAGTTGTATTGAGCATGGTTTTCAAATGAGATACCAGGAATCCAAGTACTCTACTCATGCAAGCTCTTCATGGGTAAAAACGACAAGAAGTGTGTCCTCATGCTCGTTATGATATCTCTCCCTTTAATTCAAGCACTTTTTTAGTATTATTATTATTATTATTTTTTTGGAGAGGGGGGGGGGGGTTTGGTGGGGGGAATGGGATCATGGTAAACATAATGGGGCACTCTCAGTAACCATTAAAATTAGTAGAGATGTCCATCTCAAAAGGTTGAGTCCACCCTAAAAAATCCATTTGGCAAGAAGTAAGAATGGCCAAATCATTTTAGACCATTCAAGTTAAACTCCATTTCTCTAGATGTTTGATATTGTCATCAACATCATTGTCGTCATTTTTATTCATGTTGCTGTTCTTGATAATAAGTTAGAAAAAAAAAATTCAACAAATTAAATCATCAAAAATCATTTGATCACATCTGCTTCAGGAGTAGGCACTCTACTAGGAGCTGCCCATCTAGTAGAGGGTCTTAAAGAAATACAAGTATCTAGTTTAATTACTACAAGTCTAAAACAAGATTCTCTTAATTAATTTGCCGTAAATTTTGCCAATGAGGAAACAACTTGGCTACTAATACACACATAAACATTACAAGAAATTTTACTTAATAAATTCATTTAACAAAATCCAAAAAAGGAGAATAATTACCTCAATGTTGTCTCCTTTGATAAGCTCTTCATTGTGTGTAGCCCGGTCAAGCTCTGCTGTGGTGTAATAGCTTGCACTCATTTGCATAGGTGGAGAGCTGCCATAGATGGAAGCAAAAATTCCAAAACCATCGTTGTTTTGAAATGTCACCCACCTCACATCAGCTCTCCCTGAGCATTCACCAGGTACAATATAAGGAACATGCATGTCACCCACATTTTGCTCATACACCCCCATATGTGCAGCTGCTTTTCTAGTCTGGATAACATTCAAACGGCCCTCTCCCATACCATTTAATCTTTTCAATTGATTTTTCCAACTGGAATTCAATCCCGACACGTGGCAAAGGAGGAAGATAAGAACTTGGTTTTACATTGCACTCTACAATGACATCTCCAGAACCATAGATCGTGTAAGTCATATCGACTGTGAATAGAACATTTGATTTTTCTGCTTCAGAGAAGTTTCCCTCTCCCTTTGGGACACCAATATAGGTGACTGCTATTTTCACAAGATTATCAGTCACATTTTGAAGAGAACAACTTTCTGTAATAAAGAACAACTTGTCAAGAAGGGCAGACTTCCACTTGGACAAATAACTATTTGCACCTCCCCCTTTGTCATTATCTGTTGGTGCTCGCCAAAAGCATGGGAATATGCCTTTATTCATTACGGGAACTCCTTCAACCTATAATTTTTTTAATTGTAAAAAAAATGGAATTATATTAATTATAATGAAACAGGATACAAGCAGCATAATACACACTCAAAACCAACACACTGCTCACCCAAATCTCACTACCTCTTTTATTTTTTATTTTTTGGATAAGTAAATCTCACTACATCACCAAAACACAACCACCACACCCGAGAACCTATCCCCAAAAAATGACAAGATCCCTCCTCAGAAAGGTACTGAGAAGAAAACTTAAACATCGGATACCAAGAGACCAACCAGAAACTATCGAAGAGATAGAACTCCACCTCCAAAGAAACCACCACCAAATAAAACATACAAGCAGAACACAAAGCTCCTCTCAAAAAAGCCACCAAACCAGAAAAAATACATGTCCTACAACAATAACCAACTCAAACCATAAAAACGAGCAAAAGCCCCAAAAGCACAATTTCACAGCAACGTATCATTCATAACTGAATCTTAAAAATTTGAAGTTTTGTGGACAGTCAAGACACTTTTACATGCAGAAAAGCTTTAAAAACACAAGCTATACCATTTAAATTATGCTGAAGAAGAAATCAAAAGGAAAAAAATGCAACACATACAGATTCCCATAATAGGGACATTCTTCAATGGTCAAGAGAAGGTCAAGAAAAAAACAAGTTGAAGACACCAACATTATTGTACTTCAAAGATCTGAAGAGTAATCAAAACTATATTTGTGCTTGCATGTAAGGCTTTTAATGTTTTAAGTCTCTTTGGATTTCGAAGGAAAATATATTTTTTAAGGAGTAAATAAAAAACTTGTCTCTTTCATGAATTTGGTTTGGTCAAAGATGGAAAGATTAAAGCCAAGAATATTCCACAGCATCAAACTACAATAGGTTTTGGTGGGCAAGAAATTCATGTTTATTAAAGAATTTCAGCTTTTGCCCTTGGTAGACCCAAATGGCGAAAAGAGATTTATGTATCCAATGCCACGTAATCAGGATTAAGGCTTTGTTGAGTTAAAGTGAGTTGAGTAGAGGCTGTAGAGCATTTCAGCTTTTAAAACAGACAACTGATTTCTGTGCGTTTTTAAACTGGCTTCAACCCACTATATATATATATATATTGCTTTTTGCTTGTTGATTAATGCAAAACATGTCCAGACACCACCTTTCTGTTCTAGTGAACCGGATACAACATTGAATAAGTTAATAAACTTGGTGTCATAAACTACCTTCCAGCTGTCAATTGCTCCTGTTAGAGTGTTCAATTTTATCTCCCAAAAATTCTTCTGGCTGACTCTAATCGTATCCCCAAAAATTTCACCAAGGAAGGTAGTATCTTTAGTTTTGATGACCTGGAAACCAGTATTCATTTGAAAAGCAATATCAGAAATATATTTTACTTCATCTATAGATATAAAATTGGATACAGGAAAGGCAATTACATGAGGATTGATTTCTCCTTTGGCTGGCAACTGGACTTGTGTAGATGAAATGACATGACCAGCTTCAACCCAGCGTGTGGAGTGCAAAAGCTTTGCAGTTACAGTTAAAAAAATTTCCTTGGCAGAAGATGAAGACCATAGAGAATACCATGGACCCGACTCCCATTCTATATCATAACTGCTCTGGGGTTCTATGGATGGGAGAGATAAAATTCCAGATCCAAGTTCAGAACCATCGCCATGAACAGTCCACCTGAACTCCATGGCTTCCGTCACTTCATAGAAATGAGTGTTTGTTACCTGCAAAATAAGAAACCAAGTAATTGCAAAACAGATATTGACTTGAGAATTGGCTACAGCCTACAGCTGAGTGAAATACATGAGTACCTTAAGTATGCTTTCCCTAAGTGAAACCTTGATTGGTTGATAGACATACTTTACTTCTGAAAACAACATCAACACTGTGAGTCCTGATATAAAACCATGATCGAGTGATAGAGACTGTCTGCAAAATACTTAAAATACTACATAAGTATATCATGAATATTCAAGTTACCCTGTAGTGCTGGATGAGGAGTTCGATCTGGCCACGTAAGGCCATTCAGACAGAAGTTCAAATCATTAGGGGTATCCCCAAAGTCACCTCCATAGGCCCAATGCTTACTACCATCAGCACCATCCTTCAATAGCGCCTATATGCAAAACACAAAATTTTCAGCCTTCTAATAACATCCCACCACACCCCACCCGACCCCTACCCCACACCACTACAACCAAATATATATATATTTTTTATTTAAATAAAGTTTCAAGAAAGAACTTTAGCAGTATAGGGCTTTAATATTTACATCGTTTAGGGAAAAACAGAAGGTCAAAATCAATTAGGCAATTTTGAAGTGACCAAAGTTTTACTTCAAGCAAGATTTATAATCTTGACTCGAACGTTTTTGGCAAATAAACTAAAAAGCATTACTTGCCAAAAAAACTCATAAGAATCTATTGTTCAATAGTTGTGTGATTTATTTTATGTATTTAAACATTGGAAAGTGATGAAAATCTCAACTAACCATCTATAGCTTGATTTGGATTATTATTATCTGTTCAAATTCTTTGTAAAATTTGAAACAAAAATGCACAAAAGATGGTTTTTCCTGAAGTTCCCCAATTTTTTCTTGAAACGATCACATCCTTTGGAGCCTTTATTCAGCAAAATCCCACTAGTCCTTTCATGGTGAAGTTCTGCAGAAACCTAATTCAAGATGTTATAATTCTTGTTCTAGTAAGGAACCTATCCCTTTAGTCTATTCTTTCACATTCTTTATTATCTTCAAGCTCATCCTCATATCTCATCTTCACCCTAATACCCTATGCTACTTTCAGCACACTTAAAATTGCCTAATTTATTTTTTTCTGGTTTGTCTTCTGTCACTTACACACCTCACCATTAGTAAAAAACACGAGCCACTCATGCAACAAACCTAATACACATGAAAAATTGGATAAATATTGGGTAAAACATGGCCATGATACAGTCTAAAAAGGGCTGTAACATGATTTCTTTGATATGTTACTGTTCTTTAAAATGCATGGCTTATTTCAAACCAGCAATTATAGAATCTTAGTTTCCGATTTCACAAGAAACATAAAATAAAACTTACTCCCAAAGAGATGATCCAACTTTTTGTCCATTTTTTATAAAAATATTTAATTCTAAGTGGCACAAAAAAAGGTCATCTAGGTGGATTTGTATATTTGTATTGAACAATAATCTCCCATTTGTTCACCTTAAGTGCACAAATGAAAAAACTACTACATATGAACTTTGATACAGACTTCAAAAGGAAAGATGCATAATCAGTAACATTATGAAGTCCCACACATAAGTGATTCTACGATTCGTTGCCTTTTTAGCCAAATATTAATTGGTCTAATCTCTTCAATGCCTGCACAACTCTGTGTATACATTAATATTTTTGAGAGGATTGCCCATTTTTGGAATGAATTCACTAATGCAAATACTTCTAGCATTATTTTTATGAGGGGAGCTATTGCCACCACATAAAGTACTCTAAGCCCCCCATTAGTTTACACATTTTAAGATTTTATAAAAAATATAAAAGGTTTTTACGAAAAGTAGTTACATTATTCACTATAAAACATCGTTCCAAACAACTTTGTAGAAGGAAGTTTTTCCAAAATCTATCATTTAAGCAGACTTTTTGCCCATTTACAATCTTTATTTTATTTTCCATGAAAAATGGCCAAAAAGTGAACTTAAATGACAAATTTTGGATAAAAATTCTTTTAGCAAAGTTGTTCGGAATGATGTTTTCTACTAGACTACGTAATTAGTTTTCGTAAAATTTTTTTATATTTTTCATAAAAATTTAAAAATATAAATTAAGTGAGGGGCTTAGAGTATTTTATGTGGTGGCAATAGCCTAGCCCTATTTTTATTTATATATTTTTTTTTCATATTGCACCTGGAGAATTCCTCACAAAAAAATCACTGTGCTAAATATAAGATCCAAATCAATACTGTCTCTACAAGGGTGTAGCAGTCGAGGTCCTGATGTCCAGATGGATCCCGGAACACATCCTTCCTGAGTTGCTAATATCCTCAAGGTAGCACATTTACTATTAACTGCAATGATTTTATTGCAAGTTGCATAAGTTGATTATATCTGTTCATTAAATGAAGTTAGTATGTAATACAATAAAGAATATAATTCATGTTTAAAACTAAATTTAAGGAACCGAATTCTTTCATATCCGTTATAGACTATTTCATCAGAGTATGTGATATTTTGATGGCTAGAAGTGCACTTATTGACATGATGTTGCTCAGTCATCATATTTCCCGAGGACTTGGAAGAGTTTCTGACCTGATCAACCCACTCCCAAATAAAGCCTCCTTGGAGACCAAATGTGCTATCAATTGCTTCCCAATATTCATGAATATTCCCATTGCTGTTTCCCATAGCATGTGAATACCTGTCAGTTGTGCATCAGTAAGTATCCTTGAGTAAACCAAACGGCATAATCGGCATTACCAAAAGGTTAGGAAAATGTATGATGTATTATTACAAAATTTGAAATTCAAACTAGGAACATACTCGCATAATATCAAAGGTCGTGTTTCAGTTGGATCATTTGCAATCTTCACAATGTCCCAGACACGCATATACATGGGGCATACAATATCTGTTGACGGGGTTCTGGATCCACCTCCTTCATAGTGTAATAGCCTTGAGGGATCCTTTCCTCGAATCCAACCTGAAATTTAGTGTCTCGATCAGCAACTGGGTAAAAAGAAAAGGGGTGGTATGGAATCAACTTCAAGCATTGTATATTGTCCAATTTTTTAATTTTTAATTTTTAATTTTTAATTTTTAATTTTTAAGGGGATCCTAATTCATCCCAACTTCACATGCAGTCCATACAATCTAATTCCAGTCAGGAAACATCCAAATATATCCCCAATCTGAGTTATTCGGATTTATATGTGGAACTGGTGAATTGATTTACATGATTTTCAATGATACCAAAACAACAGTATTTCTTTCTACAAGCATTGTTGTCCCTTACCCGAGTTCATTCATGAAATTTTAGTTGTTTGTTACAATATTTTGAATAATCTCAAATCCCGAATCTGTCCCAATGAATTTAGGGCAGAATACTTCTGATAGCCGCCATAAGATTTCAAATATACTTATAGAGATTGAAAATACTCTAAAGCGTTTTTTCTTCTTCCACGATGCAGGTGGTTCTGCTTCCTTTAGAAAATTATAGATGCAAAAAGGTTAAAAATGAAGAAACAGTTATTACTTCAAGAAGTGGCTTCAAAAAGACTCAAGACAATTATGCAAATAATGAAAAATCTGATACCAGCTAAAGCAGAATGATTAGGTCCATAGCCTGACTCATTCCCTAAGGACCACAGAATAATGCATGCATGATTTTTGTCCCTCTCGACCATGCCTATCACACGATCCAGCATAGAAGAGGCCCAACTTGGTTCTAGTGTTGGATGCTTGAAGTGGCCCGAAAGATCAAAACCATGTGTCTCAATATTGGCTTCATCTATCATGTACATGCCAAACAGATCACACAATTCATACCATCGGGGATGTTGAGGATAATGACTATTTCTTACAGCATTGATATTGTTTTGCTTCATGAGAACCAAGTCCTGTAAGAAAAAAGAATAATTAAAAACTAAACATCATTTTGAATATAAGTATTATGATAAACTGCAGGTGAAAAGTGCAGGGAAAATAGCCAAGGAGAAGAAATGGAGAAGGTGTCACCTTAATCATGCAGGACTCCAAGTTTGTCTTCCCCAGACGAGGATGATGTTCATGCCTGTTGACACCTCTTATTATTACTGGATGACCATTAACAAGTAGCTGTTTTGGGGCTTTTGATACTTGTCGTATACCTACTTGGCATGATTCAATGTCAACTACATGGCCAGATGCATCTTTGAGGATCACAACAAGAGTATACAGATTTGGCTGTAAATAAATGCAAATAAATAGATCAAGATATAATTCTGAGTCAAATTGTGTTACATAAATAATGAAATACAAGCACTGATGCCACCTAATTAAATTAGAGATAATTCTGAGTCACCAGGATCACATAAAATTGAAAACAAAAAGAAGGTTCAGCTCTTGTTTCTTAAAATACAGCCTCTGGATCTCTTAACATCCGCATAAAATAATTTCATCCTTCGCTAACTCTTCACTTTGCACATTCTGTCATGGGTGAAGAAGACCAAACTAGCCACCCCAAAGATAAAAAGAAGCATAGAAGAAGAGTTAATTGAGAAGCAACACAAGACTATAATCAGATGAATTAAAATTGGTAGAGCTGCAACAAAATGAAAAGACCTAAGTCCTAAGATTGCAAAGGCAATGGTATTAAGAGAGACTGGAACTTCATGATAATCAGCAATGATATCAATAACTAAAATGTGGTATTCTCAATTTTCTTGTTCTTTTGTAAGGAACTCTCTCTCCCCTTTGTATTTATTTTGAACAATAAATATACCAGTTATCAAAAGCAAAATTCCTCAGACAAGAAAATTACCTGAATTTTATCAACTCATACTAGTTCAAGGTTCTTTATTAACATTTTTTTTTTATAAAGAAATTCTAGGATCATTATAAAAAATAAAAAAATAAAAAATCAATCTAATTATCTGTTCTTAAAAAAATATATATTTTAAACAAATAAATCATCTCATTTCTTGATGCTTAAATTTTTCATGAGAACTTGTATTTATTTATTTATTTTTTTGGGGTTTTTTTTTTTGCCAGGGGGGTTGTTCTATGATAATATGTATTTTGGCCAATAGGCCACTATTACATGTTCAGATTGCTCATACGTTCACAAATTATGGTTGAATAATATATACACATGCTCAATATGCCACTAAAACATATTCTATAACCATAAGGATTGTTATCTTATTCATAAGATTGATCCATCCTTCTACCTTACACATTTGAATAAATGAACAAATAGTTACTAATTAAGACAGAAGAAACTTCATTTCTACCATTTATCAGAAGAAGCAAGCAAAAGTGATGGAAAATGGAAGAACAACCAGATACCAGATATAGCAACAGATGAGGAAGTAGGAATATTGAGGTTATTATTATGCCAATGTGATCTATATGCCAGAAAACCCAGATCACTACAGACGTATGTCCAAGACTTCAATAAAAATCATAAATAACCAAACAATATTCCAAAATTCTGGTTTGCAAGCCAAATATTTTTAACTAAGATGAACCTGCTAAAGTACGGATCAAAAGAAAATCTGTATGAGCAGAGATTCCTCACTTGCTCTGCCGACCAAAGCTTGGGCATTTCCAAATTCCCCACAAGTATGTATCCATGAAATCCTAGACTTGCTGGAGAGAGTGGATTGAGTTTCATATGAGCTACATTAGATGAAAGCAGATCAACGTATCCATCACCACTATACCACCTTCCAGTGTCAAATATTGCAGCTTCTATAGTGAAGTTCTCAAGGAAGCTGGCTTTAGATGCTTCACGTGGGTTGTCAATTTTCACTTCAACCTGGATTGTGAATATGTAAAAGCAATATTACAAATGTCCGTTAGGCAACATATCAGGAATTGACGATATTGTGACCTTAATAAATTGCAATTTTTTCAAAAATCCAAATAAAAATTGTATACAGCGATAAAAACTTTACAACTTACACAGTTACACCATTTATCATTGAGGTAAATAACAATAACAACTATTAAAGCGACACAAAGCATAACCACCAATAAACAGTTCCATGTATCAGATACAAATTCAATGCAGAATGGTCGGAAGGCAAGTAACTTTATAATATTGACCCCCCCCCCCCCAAAAAAAAAAAAAAGACAAATTTTTTTATTAAAAAAAAATCGCACAGATACGCATGGGGAAAGGGGGGCGAACACACCCGTCCCCATAAAAAGAAAAGAGAGCAAGAAATTTTTTGTTTAACTCAGAGAGAGAGAGAGAGAGAGAGAGAGAGAATCCCATATGATCAAGTAAACAAGAATGAGCACAATATTTAAATAAGGACATCTCAATTTCGTGCAGACATAGATGTGCCTATTGAACCTTTAGTTTCCCATCCACATGTACAAAAACCACAATAAGGGCACAAGAAGAAAAGAAGAAGAGCAGAAAGAAATCAAGATTTGTGATGGTTGACAGAAGAGAAATCAAGATTTGTGAGACTACAACACCCAATAACTTAAATGTTGATATCAGCAGAAATATAATATAAAGGGTCTGCAAATAGAGATATATCGAGAGAAATAAGAATTGAATATCCATTTAGAAAATGAAGGAAATTAGTACTAAAACGAATAAATTTTCATTGAAATTTTGGAATATAATGAATTAGACTCTAACAGGCAATATAGAATCAGAAAATTATAAATAAAACCCAAAGGGTTTGCCCTGAAGGGCTTCCTCGTTATCAAAATAAAATAAAAATAAAATAAAAAAAAAGTATGTAAGACAAGTATATAGTGAGCAAGGTGCGAAAATTGTGCACCATTCAGCAAACAAAATTTACAAATTTATAAAAATTTATATTAAGTGATATATTATATTTATGATATTACATATATGCACTAGATATCTATTATATATATGACATTAAATATATACATCACATATATAATGTATTACTAACATATCAGGATTTATCAATTTATGAAAGTACTTTAGTTATGTTCAACGGATATATCGAAGATATTGGAGAAATTTTAGTCCTTGGTAACAAAATGATTGTAAATGCTTTAAAAGCAAGGAGCTAATGCAAGAGACAAAGAAAAAAGGTATCGAAGATAAATCTAACCTGAAGAAAGAAAAAGTAATCAGAAGGCATAAAAAACCATACTACAAAAACGCAAAAAGGATGACCCATTGATTAATGGAAATAACAACCAGTCTATCACAGTAAAGTCATATGCTTTGATACCAAGTTGGGGGAAAAAAAGAGTGGTAAGACAATCCCACATGGAGTTTTAATGGAGTACCTAGATGAAACAGGAATGGGAACCAAAATATTTAAGTTACCTAATGTAGTCCAATCCCAACCAAATCCACCAAGATATCCTTGCACATCACATTACAGTGTAGCTCTCCTATTATATATCCTCACATTCACATGTTACACCAGGGATACTTCATCGGTTCATCCACTAGCACACTTGTAAGATGGTATATCCCTAAATATTAAACATTAAAGGAGAAACATATATAGACGAAAACCAAAATATTATAACATGAATGGGATGCTTTAAATGATTAACAAGTCAACTTGCATAAAACAAGTAAAATAAAAGACTGGTTCTTTTGCAACTTTACATTTACTTGGAAACAAAACATTAATTATAGATCAGTAGACTCAGATATGCAGTTTCTTAGTTCAACAAAGAATAAAAACATCTTGGAATCAAGTATGTAATATCAATTGTAAATTAATTACCAAAAAAAAAAAAGATCTATGTGAAAATAACCAATGGTTACCTCTATATCTGCATATGAAAAATTTTCACTCAAGTTCGATTTGAAGAAATAGTCCGCAATGAACACCTGCATGCCAATTATTTTGTCCACTTATCATTATGCAATCCTCTTGCAAGTAGGCACTAGACTAGCCAAAATAGCAACAACAAAAAAAAAAAAATGTTTAGATAATCTATTTTTACACTCAGAGAAACAATAGGGAATAAAAATCCATACTATTGACTACTCTAACCACACAAAGCAATTTTCAATTAACCATTATTTGAAGAGAAAGCCAAAGGTGCTTTCAGAATCCAATCATTCTGCATTCTTCAATTTGGGAAGTCTTGGTCTTCTCCTTCTTTGTTCCAGTCCTTTTTGCTCGCTGACTTGCCTCACCTACCTCATGCACATGGAGTCTTGACCTACCCCATACTTCTTTTGTTTTTTATATATTTTTTGGAACATTGACATATTTTTGGATGTTTAACTTAGTTGTGCAACTGATGGTTTTTATGGTTGTGATCATATTGGGTTCTATTATTTTGAACTGTAACTGATACATTAAAATCATCCCTCCATAAATACTTCTCCTTTGGAACTAAGCAGATATAAACAGATCTGCTCCTTCTCCCATTTTTTCAACACCTTTCTTTTATTACTCTTAGTTGGGTGGTCTATCAAGAGACTTCCTTTACCTCATCGTCAGTGCAATCATAACAGAGGGCCTTGAGTGACTGTTGAATCCTGGAGGTTAGATGCACAGCAGACTTTGCACACAGGTTCACAGATGCGTGGAATTAGCTCTAAGGACAGTGGTCCTAGATGCCTTAACCTGACAACTTCCCCACATAGGTGACTTAGATAATGTTCTTGTGACCTTTATATTCAACAAAAGAATTCTTTTGCAATTGTAGGTAAGTTTTTAACATACCCTATTTTATGAGTTATGACATATCAGTTGTTCCTTGTTAAATGTGTTATGACTTATGAGGGGCGATGTATAATGATCAAGATCATGTGATTCATAGTTTGCCTGCGGTTCATGTTCTTTATTATTTATTTATATATATATATCAGTCCTGGTCAGGTGAGCACATGCTGATATAACTTATAGCAGCACCATGCATTAGGGGTTGTACCTGGTGCATTGGCCCAATGTACCCCATAAACCACTAATGCACGTGGTACAACTCCTAATGCAGGTGCTGATATAACTTATATCAGCATGTTCTCACCTAACCAGTCATCCCAAATATCTATATATATATATATATATATATATATATAGATATCAGATCACTCAGGAACCATCATCACAACTTATTACAAAAACCACATGTAAGCTGTGAACAGCTAATAAGCATATCTATGCTCAGAAATTCGGCCACGACAAATATCACACCGCATTCACATGATACAAAGGCCAAATTTTAGTATTGAAAACTAATCAATCACATATACACTGTCTGCAACTTTTGACTTAAAAAACACACAACATGTGCATTTGTGTGATCCCATAAATGTTCAAGGTGTAACAAAAACCTCAAACCAATTGACATGGAACTAAAGTGCATGACTCACCAAACCTGAGCCTTGACATCCACAATGCTCACAACAACATTAACTGAACTATTGTTGTCATCATGAAATGTTCCTTCCTCATAAATGGTTACTCAAAGATGTAATATGGCTAAGCTCCAAACAGTGACAAAATTATAAAATTCCTCTAAAAGAACAACCCCACGTGACCTCTACAACTATCTCCAGTTACTATATCCATTGTGCATCACAAAAGTGATATATTTTCCATCTATAACAAAATTTCAAATACATTTATGTCAATTCTGTTAATGTGATTTTGTTTATATTAATTTCAAAATTTCTAGGTAAAAACACTTTACTCCCGTGAACAAGGTAGTGGAACTTTATAATCCTTCGATTTCTTTTTTTTAAAAAGAAAGCCCCCTTTAACTATTTTTTTTTTTTTTTGGGGGGGGGGGGGATAAATTTTTGCATGCACCATTAGCAGGAAAAAAATGAAATGACCTTTTTTACTCTTGATGGCTTGACAATAGAATAATGATTTTGTTTAATAAAAATTAATTCCTTACAAAATTAATATAATGTGTATAAGACATAGAAGCACGAAGCAGGGGCTGGGGCTGGGGCTGGGGCGGGAGCGAGAGCGGGGGCAGGGGACCATAGAAGAGTCAAAGGTTTGGGGCGTGTAGGAAGCGTCTGTGGAAAATATATATATATATATATGTACAGTTACCTCAATATGATATTTTGTGGGATGAAATTCTACAAAAAGGTGCAAAAAAGTGTTCTTTTGAGAAGCCACACTAATGTAGAGAAAGAGAGAGCATGCTTTTACAGTTTTACCATTTTTTGTTTTTCTTTTCTTGAGGAAAAGAATTGAGTAAACTAAACATTAATTTGATATGATTTAATAGAAATCCTATTATTATTAAAAAAAAAATTTCACTTTGGTTAAAGTTGAAAAGAGTTTAGTTTTGGGGTGGAGGGGTCATGTCTTCTCCCCTCTATCACAAGGTTCTGTCTTACTTAGAATTGAGATTCTCTCGAGAGAGAATCAAGGTTATTACAAGGTTCTAACTTAGGAGTGTGGAACCAGTGGTTCTGAAGCGGGAGCAGGCACCCTTGATAGAGGGTTCCTGCTTCTAAGGTATAAGACCTTCATCGTCACTCCACACACATCAATAGCTAGGTTCAACAAGTATGGTCTCCATGGTCACCAACCTCCTACAGTTCTCTCGCTCTCTCTCTCTCTCTCTCTCCATGGATATGGAATAAGAGAGGAGGAAATGGCCCCATGGATAGAGAAGAAAGAGGTCACTGAAGCTCGGCCATTAATGTTCAGAAGAACAGTAGTGATCTCATGCAAGGAGTTAAATATCGATATCGATGGATATATCAAGAGTTCAAAAACATAGATATATTGATGGATATATCGAAAACATCGGTATCAATTTAGAGATATGATTGATATTATTAGTCAAGCATGAAAATTTTCATTAAAACTCTGCAAAACAATGATTTAGGCTCTAATATACAATTTAAAAACAAAATAATACAATTTAAATGTGTCTAAGGACAGCTATGTGTTGTGTAGGGTATAAAAAGTGTGCTACGTTGATCAAATACATAATATAAATTTTTGCAAATTCAAAATTTAAATGCACATAACATTGAAGATTTAAAATACATATCATTTACACTGAAATTTGCAAAGTTTATAAAAATAATATATATATATACTACCTATAAAAAGCTAATGTGAGAAAAACTTTTGATTGACTAATATACCATTATTTTAAATTTTAAATACATAACTACCCTTCTGCACCTTTTTAATCTTATTGTAGTTGAATAGATGACAACTACTATTGTAGTAAAGTTTATATAGGAGACATCTATACTCTTGTAATTAACTTATATAGGAAACATTTCTTTTTGTATTTCATTAGAGTTCTATGCATGGTCATTCTTTAGCTTTTGCATTGTGAATAGATGTTTCTCCATCAAAAATTTAAAGGAAATAGCAAGATTTATTGGTTTTCAATCATTAGAGGTTAGAATTTGGTAAGCTTGAATTCATTGTTACTTTGATTTGAATAGGTACTTTGTAATCCATTTGATTTATTCATCAATGTTACTTTGATTTGTGCAAATAGCTTACTTATTTTATTTTACTTTACTTGAACTCATCAATTACCAAAATATAATACCTTCAGCTTATTAAGCAACGACATTTTTGTAAATTGGTGACAACACATATCTTCAATAATGGTGACAACACATATCTTCAATAATGATTTTTTTTTTTTTTTTTTAAATTTTCATTTCAAATTGTTGAAGTTTTATGGTTAATCAATATAATATTGTGTTACTATATATTATTGGGAATTATTATATTCTAAATTTATTTGTGACTTACTTAAAATTTTTCAAATTAGTTATACTACTCACCATAAGTTTCATTAGAAGTAAAAAACTAACCAAATCGATATTAATATCTAATTCTTTAAAAATTATTCTTTTATTTATATTTCATATTATTGAAAAATAACCACGTGCAACGCACCTGTGCCTACATCTAGTATATATATATATAGGATGACAATTAAGTGAGCACATGCTGATATAACTTATATTAACCCTTACATTGGGGGTTGTCCTTCATGCATTAGTGGGTTACGAGCTTACATTGGGCCAGGTACAATCCCAAATGTATGGTACTGATATAAGTTAGGTGAGCACATGCTCACCTGATTGGGACTGTATATATATATATATAAAGAGTAAAACCACATGAAGGGTGAAGCTGGAAGATTCAGAGCACCGACGCGATTTTGTTAATATATTTCTAATCTATCCACGATATCTTGCGGAAAATGGAGGATATTTATTAAGTTATTGAAGCTTCATTTGGTGTTGATTATTTTGTAACCTTCTCTCCTATGGCCCTTTCGATATGTCAATATATATCCTCAATATCGCCAATATATCGATAGTACTATGTCAAATAAAAAATAAAAAATAAAAGATATTATGGATATATCAAGATATTATCGATAGTATTAAAAATATCGTAAAGATGTTTTGCCAGAAAGATATGTCAGTTAGATATCATATCGAGGGGTCCAAATACATGGATATATCGAAGATACCGCGAATATATCGAATATATCAATATCAATTTAGAGATAGTATGGGTATTATTAGTTAAATGTGGAAATTTTCACTGAAACTTTGGAAAACATTGAATTAGACTCTAATAAACAATTTAAAATCAACACATTGCAAATTAAATGTGTATAAGACTAGTAATCAAAACATTGCAAATTAAATGTGTATAAGACTAGTATGTGTTGTATAGAGTACAAAAAGTGTGCCGCACTGAACAAATAAAAAATCCAAATTTATGCAAATTCAACATTTAAATGTCACATAACATTTAAAATTTACATTACGTATCATTTACACTGATAAATGAATAAATCAGTAAATTAATGTTGTATACAAAACTTAGTACAACATAGAGTTCCTAGGTGACTCAAGAGTCAAAACTATCATCTCTATTCCTATCATCCCTTGAACTCAAAGTGGTAATAATATAACAATAGTCTGACCAATTCACAATAGTACTATAATTAGTAAGGTAATTTTATACATGAACTGTCAAATTATTCCAAATAACATGCACCAACATTCAGGTAAAGATATAGTTACATAAAGTCGTGTTCATATATCATCTGTGAAGAATAAAAATATAATTATATAAAAAAAAACAAAAAAACAAAAGTTGAATTCCTGAAAAGTGGTCAAAGTCTACTACAGAGTTAAATTGTCGCAGGTTGCACATAATTACAGCAAATGAAGCTGCAACTTGCAAGCTTTAAAAACTAGAAAAAACAGACAAAAAGTATGGACATATATGTCAATATATATCCTCAATATCATTGATATATCTTTGATATACGTTGATACATCTCGATATATCTCTAGATATCCTCGATATATCAATGGTATTGTGTGAAAAAAGAATATATTATGGATATATCGAGAAATTATCGAAAATATTGACAATATCCTAAAGATAAATTGCGAAAAAGATATGCCAGTATTGAGGGATATGGATAGACGGATATATCGGGGATATTGTGGATATTTTTGTCCATGGTTATAGGGTGGTAAAGTAATAGTACCCCAAAGTTTAGGGGAACAAAGTAAGATGTAAATTTTCCCTAATTTCCTTCCAAGATGTCATAGTCATATTAGGATTAGTAGCTAATATTTTATCAATTTGTTTATTCCCAAAATTCTCACATAGAATCCGATTTCCTCCCCAGTTTGTTCACTCTGGTTATTAGGTGGTGCTATTTGTGCTCCACTCTTAGTTTCCCAACCTCCACATTGTGAGTGCATGCGAAATAATAAAACACACAGATGTGGAGTGTAGGAAGTTAAAAGTGGAGCTCCAATAGCACTACTCTATTTTATTGTCATTTTTCTTTGCCTTTAATGTTAAAAGCAAAACTTGCATAACATACGGTTTTTAATTTGTGCATCAATATAAATCTCTATGAATCATACGAGTGCTAGAACCTCATCTGTTTCCCATTAATCTAGTCCGACGGAAAAAAAAAATATATATATTAAAAAAAAAAAAAAAAAACAAACAAACAAACAGACAAAGTATGAAGAAAAAATTTAAGAGAACACAAACCTGTGGCTTGGCTAGAAGAAGTACATCACGATGAAGACCGGATAACCACCAATGATCTTGATCTTCAAGGTAAGAGCCATCACTCCATCTAAATACTTGAACAGCTAAAACATTCTTCTCATCCGAATCACATGGATGACAATAATCCGTGATTTCAAACTCAGCAGGTAGTCTACTATCCTGACTGTCCAAACACAATATTGAAAATCCTGTCAATGGATCCAACACAGGACTATAAAGAAGAGCATCTCTAATCATTCTGTGTTTTTTTTTTTTTTTCTGATCGACAACAAAGAGAACATATTATTAAGCAAATGATAAAATACAAAAGAAAGAGGACAAGATATCCTCACTCAAGACAAAAAAAAAAAAAACAAAACAAAACAAAACAAAACAAAAAACAAAACAAAGAAAAGAAAACTACTACATATTACAAACCAATTTCCAATCTTGCTTCATAATAAACAACGGAGCTCCCTGAAAGGATTTAGAAACCAATGCTCAAAAGGATGCTAAAAAGCTTACATGCTCCCACAACCCTTCTTCCCTCTCAAATTTATTCTCAAACACTCTAGCATTCCTCTCTAACCAAATGACCCAAAACAAAGCCATGAAAGCACATCTCCAAAGAGTTAATGTCCTCTTACTCTTCCCAACCACCATAATCTTTCTCAAACATGCTAGAGCAAGATCCCGGGGATACCCAACAAACTTCAGCCCTCTGAAAAAGCCACTGCCAAAGTCACCTACCTGACAATGAAGAAAGAGGCAGTCCGCATTTTCTTCTCCCTTCTTACGCATGAAACTATTGAGGAGAAAGACAAGACAAGGTTCTCCTCCTTTGAAACATATCATTGGTATTTATCTTCTTGTGAGCCACAAACCAAGCAAACACTTGTACTTTCAAATGATAGTTCTTTTATCATTCTTTTTTTCACGCTGTGGTTTTTGAAATTAGACCAACCTCTCTTAGGATTTATCTAGCACTCACCTGCCCTCCTTTGACTTTTCAAATGATAGTTATTTTTATTTTTATTTTTTTTGCAATCTATCACCCTAATTATTGCGATATGAAATATCAGAAAAGATTTAATATTGATCACAATTGTTAAGTTTCCATCCTAATAGCCTAAGTGCCTGTTTGGATGAGATTCTGGGAGGCCCAAAATCTCTTCTGATGGCCCATAATCACTTCTAAGAGTGTTTGGATAAAAAATGAGAAAAGTGATTGTAAGCCCAAAAGAGATTTTGAGGCCAATTTACTAAAGCTGCCTCCCCCCTGATTCTGATTCAGCTTCTGATTCTACTTCTGATTCTACTCTGAAGCTATCCCAAACAGGCACTAAGTTATTAAGTGGAGGACCCAAACAGAGGTATGTGAAGCAATGCCAAATTTTATAATTAACCAATGTGGGATGTCACGTAGACAACAAAGATGAGCTCACAAATGAACAGCCCAGGAATGACATGCTCTGATACCATGTTAAGTTTCCAACCCAATAGCCTAAGCTACTAAGTGGAGGGCCCAAACAAAGGTACAAGAAGCAATGTCAAATTTTATAATTAAATATAATTTAGTCGTAAATAAATATTGAATATATGAACCTTAATTTTAGTTAATGCTATTATTTTTTAATATTTCCAACAACAATATTTTTTAATATTGAATATACGAACCTTAATTTTAGTTAATACTATTAACATTTGACGTAAATAAATAAGCTTTTGATGGTTCCAAAGGTAAGATCCATTATTACAACTATAATAATTATAATACCAATATACATCTCATTTATATATATAATACAACTGAGACAAAACTTTTAGTCGTCATTGATAACATTTTCATTACTATTTATTTATATAATAATCGTATAGTATATCTACTCAGTTAAAATTAAATAAATTTTAGTAACATTAATTGAAGATGGTGATTAAAACTCTTAAAATTCATCCAAAAAAAAAAAAAATAGTACTCTTAATTTTATCAACATAACTCTAAATGCTGCTAAATTAAGATTCCTACTATCAAAGAGCTTCAACCACTTGAAAGGTTAAGGAAGGGGAGGTGAATGCTACACAGTACAAAACTTGAGAGGTTAGTCTAATCCTAGAAGATGTAAAGGAAGCTTTGATAACTTGCCCATTTATATATTTTCATAACATCCAGATCAAACCCTTCAGTGAAAAATTCAAGAACAAAAGCCTTCATATTTCCCATATGAAACTTTGAAATTCCCTAGTGGATTCCCAATGTTCAAATTTTATTTTCGAACAGAAATTTCCTTTTTTTTCTTTTTTTTAAAAGTAACAATGAGTTGAGCCCTAAAAATTTTGAATAAAGCGCTGTAAACAACAACCATGACAACGACGAAAAAAAAAAATCAATAACAATATTCATTATCTGTATTTGAAATGAGGAAAAACCCCTCCCTAAAAGGGGCTGAATTACACACACACACACACACAAAAAGAAGATAGATCACAGAAATAGCTTTGAAAAGATGGCATAACCCTGATAAAAGATACTTCCCAAGGAAGAAAAAACCAAGACTATAAGGTACACCAAAATTCTAGAAGGATTGTATCCCAAAGTAACAGAAACAGATTAATTCATCTGTCAGCACTCTGCAGTGCATTCGAACTCCAAATCTAGTTATTTATTTCTTTCCAAATGGACCAATAAATGGCCGATGACAGCATGCCCCATAACATCCACGTTCCAAACAGATAATTGGCAAACAATATGTAAAATATGGTTAAAAATGCACCAATTTGGCAAATAATCATCCAAATGTTATCCATACAAATACAATATGTACATGATTAAAGAGAACAAGATAATTGGTAAATAATACACACAATAATAATACACCCAGATGTTACCAAACTTAGAGGGTAGCATAACATGTCTTGTTGTGCCTAGGTGCAATCGCAATGGAATCTAATCACATGATCATTGTGACTGATTCCACCCGTAAACTCATGTTTTGAGCTTACTTTGCATTTCAATTCTACATGAAGTAAACGAATCTCCACTAGCATACTACTACTAAGCAATAAATAACCTACAATTTTTAAATTTTTAATTGTTTCTTGTACAAAATAAATACCTCCAAATCTTCATGTATGATTTAATTTGGTTCTTCCTTTCATAATATGGGATACATGAAAAATCAGGAGACAAAAATTGTGTACACTGGATTATTTCTAAATGGGATAGATCTACACTCCATAGTCTTAGGACTTTAATAATTTATGTTAAAAAAAATGAAATATCAATATATATATATATATATTTGTTTGTTTAAAATGAGGTACAAAAGGTGTAAGCTTCTCATCTATGATATGGTAAAGAATAGCTGATAGGGCTGTAGATGAGTTGAGCCAAGTTGAATGGTAGGCTGCTCAAGCTTGGCTCATTACAAATTATTGCTCAAATGAGCCCCTGATCACACTGATCCTGAGCCAAGCCTGACCATTTTAGTTCGTTTACACTCTTAGAAAGCTAATAAGCCTACCAAATGAAAAAGCATTCTCCTCATGATTGGCTTAAAAATTTACAAAGCTCCAAATAATATTGAGCTTTGCTCATTCATCTCATGGATGATCTTAAATGAACCTCTAAATGAATCATGCTCAAGTTGCTTGCGTTGCCATACAGTCCTATTAGCTGCTCTATCAACCATATGATTGATATTTATGCTCCAACTCGAGGATATTGTTAGAATATACATCTGTAAAGTCTATCTCTACGTATCAATCTCAGAGTATCATTTCTTTTGTAAAATGTAAAGGCAAGACCAACGAATGAAATATATCTGATATCATTGATATATATGTCAAAATATCTCTTATCGAAGCCTGAGATAAATCTTGAAAGCAATATATATATAGGGTTTTCTTAATGTGTGCCCTAAGGGCACATGTTAAGCTGCAATTAATAACCCAATCATTGCATGAAAAAATGTGTTTTCATAGTTTTCCAAGCATTTTCACATTTTTCCAAGCAACTTTCACCATTTACAATGCATTTTCATCATTTCCAATGCAATGATTGTGTCATTAATTGCAGTTTAACATGTGCCTTTAGAGCACACGTTAAGAAAACCCATATATGTATGTGTATGTGTATATATATATATATATATATATACGGTTATGTTCCCATCAACACGTGTTGATATAAGTTATATCAACACCACGCATTAGGGGTTGTACCTCTTGCATTGGTCTAATGTACCTCATATTCCACTAATGCACATGATACAACACCCAATGCGGGTATTGATATAAGTTATATCAGCACATGCTTACCTGATCATCATCATCATATATATCTATATATATATAGGTATATATATATAGATATATGTATGTATGTATGTATAGATATATGTATGTATGTATGTATGTATGGTTTCCAGCAACATATCAGCAATATAAATTCTATTCTGCCTTTCCTTTTGTCACATTTATATTTGAAATTACCTAATATTCGGTGATATCAACGAAATATTGAAACTTTACGTTGAAATGAAGTTAGACAGCATGTACAAAGCTGCAACAGTAAGATTAAGCTTTTCAGCCTTCATGCAGATTTGCAGTCCAATGCATAGATTTATACATATATTAACATTATAATTAATATATACATACATACATATATATATATACACATATGTCTGTGTGTGTGTGTGTGTGAGTGCATATCATAAATGTTAACTTTCCAACCTAATAACCAAAGTGTTAGGTGGTGAGCCCAAATAAGTATATGAAGTCATTTCAAAATTGAAATTTAAATGATTTGGGATGTGGTATTTTCCAACACTCTCCCTCAAATGCAGGCCTAACAAGACACAAACGCACTTGTCACGTGGATAACGAAGATAGATTCACAAACGAAATGACCCAAGAACAATATGCTCTCATACCGTGCTAAGTCTCCAACCCAAAAGCTTAAGTTGTTAGATGGAGGGCCTAAATAAGTATATGAAGTCATGGTTAAAACTCGAATTGATGATATGGAAAACCTTGCTTCTTCCCTCTCTTGCAAGGTTGGTTCTTTACTAATTACCTATCTTGGGCTCCCTTTGAGTTCTTGTTATAAAGACCTAAAGAAGTGGGACACAATGGACTTTGTGAGTGGAAAAAAGGTTACCTTTCAAAAAGAGGCAAGTGAACTCTTATAAATAGCAATCTCTCTAGTATTCCCACTTACTTTATGTCCGTTTTCAAGATTCCTTCTTCGGTGGTGGCCAAGATTGAAAAAATTCAACGTGATTTCCTTTGGAATGGTATGGGGGGAGAATCTAAAATTCATCTAGTGAATTGGTCTTTTGTTTGCTTACCTAAGAAGAAAGGTGGCTTGAGAATTAGATCCTTCATGAACATGAACAAAGCTCTCCTTGGCAAGTGGATTTGGAGATTCAGCTTGAGTGATCAAGGTCTTTGGAGGGATATTGTGATTTGGAAATATGGGGTTTCAAATAAAGGATGGTGGCCTAGAGAGCTTAGGGGACCTCATGGCTTGGTCTTTGGAAAGCTATTATGCAAGGTTTCAATGACTTTGTTAAAGAGATAGGTTTCAAAGTTGGCGATGGGAGGAGAATTAGATTTTGGAAATGCTTGGTCTGATGCTTACCCTCTCATGACTAGCTTTCCTCATTTGTTTGATATTGCTATGGTATAGGGATATTTGGTTGGGGAAGTTGGTCTCACTCATTGGAATGTCACTTTTATTCAGCACTTCAACAATTGGGAATTGGAAATGCTGATGATTTTCTTTCAAAGGCTATACAATGGCAAGATTTTGCTTCAAGGAAATGATTCCTTGGTGTGGCACAAGGACTCTAACAATTATTCTCAATAAAATATTACTGCAAAGCCTCATCATCTTAGTTTAGTTTCCATGTTCTGGCCAAGAACATTTGGATCGCCTCAATTCCTACCAAAGTTTCTTTCTTTGTTTGGTTGGTGGCCAAGGATAAATGCTTGACTATTAATCACTTGATTAGTAGAGGATGGGTTATGGCTAATAGGTGCATTTTGTGCAAGCTGTGAAAATGGTAAACCACCTTTCATTCACTGTCAAGTGGCTTAGAGTATTTGGACTCTCAGCTTCAGTCTTTTTGGGTTACATTGGGTCTTGCCTCACATCACTCATGATCTCCTTTCGGGTTGGTCTAGCAAGGCGGCTTGTAAGAATTCTAAGACAGAATGGAACATAGTCCCACATGCCCTTTTTTGGTGTTTATGGAAGGAAAGGAATTCGATAACTTTTAAAGATATCAAGGCTTCTATTATTGACCTTAAGTACTCTTTTTCGAAGACTCTCTTTTGGTGGTTTAGGAGTCATTCTAATGAGTGTAATCGCTCTTTTTTTCAATTTTTAGACTCCCTTAAGCTTTAGCTTGGGATTCTTTTTAATTAGTTAGTTCAAATATATTCCTTATGTACTTGGGCTACCCCTTTTTCCTTTTAATGTTATTAGGAGATTCATGTAAATATATTGTATATTAGGGGTATTTTAGACATTTGCATAGGGTTTCCTTATGTATATATACCCTGTAATAATCTGATTAACTTAATGAGAATTGCAAACTTTCATAGTATCAAAGCAGTGAGTTAGAAACATTGTCTTCTCCTTTGCAGTGGGTCCCACTTCTCTACTTCTTTTCTTTTGCAACGGGTCCCACTTCTTCTCTTCTTTTGTTAATCTCTTCATCAAAAAAATAATAATGATAAAATAAAATAAAATATTCGATATTTAATCGATGTGGAATGTAGGACTTCCAAACACTCCCCTCACACACAAACCTAACAAGACACAAACAGACTTGTCACATAGACAACAAAGATAGGCTCACAAATGAAACAGGCCCAAAAACGACACGCTCTAATACCATGTTAAGTTTACAACCCAATAGCCTAAGTTGTTAGGTGGTGAGCTCAAACAGGTATATGAAGTCATTTAAATTTTATTAAAACAATGTGGGATGTGGTATTTTCCAACACTCCCCCCTCCCCAAAAAAAAACATGCAGGCCTAACAAGACAGAAACGGGCTGTCACGTGAACAACAAAGATGGACTCCTAAACGAAATGGCCCAAGAACGACATCTTCTAATACTATATTAAGTTCCCAACCTCAAAGGCAGAGCTATTAGTGGAGCGCCCAAACATTTTAATGAAGGCATGTTAAACTTAATATTTAATCAAAGTGGGATGTGGGGCTTCCCAACAATAAATAATTGGTATATACAAATGGTCACATTATTGACACAACATAAAATGAATACCTCTTTTCTTTGTGGAGATAAAAGCTCTAAAAGATATAGAACTTACAAAGGCTGAAAGACCCACTATAAAGATCCATTATTGGCTTAAAAGTGGGGAAAATTTGTTAGAAGAACTACTTTACTTTCAATGCTCCTCATAAGTTATGAGGGGCCATCATTTGACTAAGAAAACGAATAGGGCCTAGCTCCAAAGATTGCATGGGTCCGTGCAATCTATTCCTTCAATATTTAATATCATGTTTGATCATAACTAAAGTACATTCACAAAATAACAAACCCAATCTGTTAATAACACATTACATACAATGTGTTTATATATATATCGCCTCATTTAAATTTGTATAAATTTTCCTATCCAAAAAAAATTTATATAAGTTGAGTTTTTATCTTGCTTTGTGCCATGCAATTTTTGCACTTTACACACCACATACTTGTCTTGTACACATTTTATTTACAATTTTCTGACTCTAAATTGTATATTAGGGGGTCCATTGCAGTATTTCCAAAGTTTCATTAAAAATTTTCATGTTTTACTACAAATTTCCGTCATTCCTCTAAATTGATATTGAATATGTACTTTCTCTCTATATTTCTCAGTTTTCGAAACCCTCGACATCTCCTCCGGGCATGTCCATCCACCCTTGTATCGACAAAGTCTATGATAGGATAAGTAATTAGCCACCCTTTTTCATCTTCTCCTTTACTTCTCTCATGTAATTGCATTCATGTTGAGTTCATCATGTCTTACCATAAGAGTTATGTTTTCCATGATTGATAGGCAAAAGTGTCACCAAAACAGCTAGTGGTCACAGAGAACACTATCTAAATATTTATCTAACAAATAGAGAATCGAATGCAAAACACCTAAGCACAGGATAACCAAATAATTCACAAACATATATTGAAAAGCATGTACTACAGACCTATATCCAACAGGGACCCCATTTATCCATGCACAGAAGGCAGAATCAACAGCTTCAAAGTGTAACAATATCCTACGACCTGTCAAACGGCAACTGATATATCACATAAATTATTTAATACACAAATAAAAGAACAGAATAGATACAATGAATTATTGAAGACAAAATTGAAAGTAGATTTCTGATAGTGAAACGCTATAATTAAGGACTACAATGTACCATATAAATAGGTATATACACTCATCAGTTTATAACTAGAAAATTAAAGGGAGCCAAATACTAATATCGCATCAGTTTGAACTGAAAGAGAAAAAACTGCTGCATCCACAAACTTTTGTCTTCCTCGTGTCAATCCTTGGCACCTGCTCTCATACCCATAGTGCGTGCTACTTGAAGTAACCAGAAAACTGAAAATTTTTATAAAAATTTCACTCCTTGGCAAGAAGTATGCTTACAAGTTTCCTTAACCAAACTCCTAGTCCTAGAAAATGAGATTGCAACAACAACAACAACAACAACAACAACAAAGGAGCCGAAACACATGTCAAAAAGGAGATGAACTAAGCATCAAGAACCCGGAGTTTGAATAAATACAACTTCATATTTTCTCCAGTGAACGGCTTTTCCAAATTCTAACAAACTTAAAACATACTAGAAGTCCAGAACAGAAGATCCTGATCTGTTAAGTGTTAACTAAAGTCTATTTTAGAACATTATTGATTAACCGATAATCAAACATCTGGTAGTAAGCATAATGAAAACCCATGTGTACATTAAAAGTAATAATCTCAGAATGCTGGATATTGACTTTTAGGGTCTTGGTTGAAACAAAAGAGGCAAAGCTCTTTCTCTTTTTCTTTTTCTTTTTTTTATTTGGGGGGGGGGGGGGGGGGTTGAGGGGGTGTGTTGGCTGTGATTTGGGTGGTATGGTTGGATATAAATGGGAGAATCTTCTAAGAAGGATGTTGGTGCATTGCAGGACAAAGTTCACTTTCTGCCTTCCTTGTGGGTGCTGGCGAGTGAGAAGTTTAAGGGCCTCACTTTGTGGTGGAATCAAAGAAATTGTAAAAAAATTTCCTTCCCACAGCATGCTTGGAATAAGCGTAATATCGTCTGGAAGTTGCGTCTTGTAGGTTTGGTGAAGTCGATTATAATGAGTGTTGTTTAGGAAACCCAGGCATTATTGCGGTGTTAGGGATCCTTAGGGATCACAATGGAGCATTGATTTTCTGCAATTCTAAACCAGGGGGGGATGCTATTAAAGCAGAGCTGATTAATGTGTTAGGCGGCTATGAAGAAGCTTATTTGTTGGTTTCACCTTGTTTAAGGCGACTCTTTAGTAACCTAATAGGCATAGGCATAATGAATACAGATCAAATGTAACTTACCCCCCCCCCCCCCCAACAGAAAAAGAAAAAGAAAAAAAAAAGGAATACGGATGAAATGCAGTAAACCAGAGTCCATGGGGAAAATCAAATTGCAGAAAGGATGCAATCCCCAGCAGCACCATTAAATTAATGCATCTTGATCAAGAAGCCAAAATCCCCAAAAGACAATATATATATATATATATATAAAGAAGAAAAGGATTGAAAACTAAACACAGGAGCAAGATTAAGGCAATTCATTAATTTGCTATAATTACCACCACATTAAATAAGTTGATACCTTTCCATTCTTTAGGAATGTGAAAATGTGTCCTGTAGCAGCCAGTAGGATTGTCCATACGAATATAAGGTGGATCAAATGGAAATGGATATACAATATTTGTATAAATAGGCTGATCAAATCCATGCATCTGCCAATTTGAAGGAACTGTTCCAATTAGAAAGAAAAAAGTATATGTAAGAAGAGGTTGTAAAACAAAAGCTTGAAAGAATTAGGTATTGCAAAGAAAACTAGCAGATAATTTAAAAAATATTAAGAAAATATAGAATTAATGGGTTTATAATCATGTTCATTATAAATAACTCCTAAGCTTCAAAGACTGTCATGGAACAAATAAAAATTAAAATTAAACTTAAAGAAAGAGAATTATCAGAATAGAAAATGGATCTCTCTCTTGCTATATCCCTTGGGGTCACCCACACAAGGTTTCATGGTTCTCATAGGCCTTGGACTTACCTGGTCCATATGGGTTTTGGGGTCTTATATGGGCATAGGGTTTTCCTGAAGGGTTTCCTCGACATCAACTAAAAAAAAAAAAAAAAATGAATATCTCAGATATACTCTTCTGCTTGTCTATCACTTCATCACTTTTTTAAACAAAAAAAAAAAAGGGCAGGGAGAGAGAACATATTGGAAAGAGAAGTTAAATATGTTACACAAAGCCAAGTAGCAGATCCAACATGAGGATCTATGCAATGCCATAGCTTTAAGACAAAGGAGTAGAGGCAAGCAAGAAGGCTTCTCAGGAAGGAAGCGCCCCTCCCTCCTGTGTTATTAACGAAACCTTATCAAACAAGTTCACAATTCTATATATTCCATTGAATGACTAAGATGCTGATGATAGCAAAGGAAGTGCCCTCCCTTCTGTTGTTAATGAAAGATAAAAGAGCACAATTGAGAACTGGGGAGGTCACCTCAACTCAAAACAGGGCTGCCAGAATTAGCTATATTACTCACTTGAAACTTGTTGATAGTACATATTAATTTGCTAATAATTAGTCTAACAATTCCTTATCCCAATTTAAGAACTATGTCTCCTTGAGATTAGAAGGTTTATCAGAGACACACCATTGAAAACCTTCAAGCAAAATAATACATTTTGCAACTACTCAAAAGTAGATTCTGATGATACTCAACACCTTCTAGAATACTAATTCATATCATTAGCATTCCCAACACTCTACAAAGTATAGTTACCAAACTCCTGATCCTGGTGGTAAAACCTACCTAACTATGATCTGGGATAGAATTGATGGACTAGGGAGTTGACTGCGACAATTGTAACCAGTCACCATCAATGTTCCTTGAAACAGTGAAACTTAACAAATTTGAATGAAAACTGAGCTCATTTGACAGTTGACACAAACAAATTTTGCTTAAATTGAGATTTGACCCAATTAACTTCATACAAGAATAAGTCAACTTTCAAATTTACTCAATAAGTTTCAAATAGTAGATATAAATTAAAATTACCCTGGAGCACTAATAGACTGCCATTGTCAATCTGAAGCCTCAAATCTAGGGGTGAAAGAAAACCGACCAAACCACTTAAACGGTTAAACTGGACCGAACCGAACCGGTTTTTCGGTGTTTGGTCGGTTCTCCTTGAAGTAATGGGCAGTTTGGTTTAGATAGGTAAAGATTTTTTGGTGTTCGGTTTGGTGTTGGTTTAAAGAATATTAACACCGGTTAAACCAAACCGAACCAATTATATAAAAGGATACTCCGTATATTTTAAAATGTGTCAACAAAATGATGTCATTTTGCTTTCTGAGATATATATACCATGTCTCAAGCCCTACGCCTACACTCTGATTGTCATTCGAACCTTCTCGAGCTGACAAGCCCTAACCCTACCCTTTCCTTGACTGTGTCTCCCTCAATCATCGGCGGTATACCTTCAATGGCGCCAACTATTTTCTAGCGAAGCTCGGTAGCCATGACATACCTTCTCCGACGAAGCCATGAGATCAGCGTTTAGCATTGAGACGAGCGTTTTCCCAAGAGAATTAGAGCCATAGAACCAAGAGAATCACTGGTTCTTAATTGAATCCATAGCTTCTGTCTTATAAGGTAATAAATTGATTTTTTCCTTTTGTTTTTTACTTTCGCTACTGTTGATTTAATTTACGTGGTTCTTGAATCCACAGTCTTTCTCTTTCCCCCTCTCCCAAGCTGGTTCCTTGGTTCTTTATATATATATATATATATAGATATAGATATATTCAGATCAAATTGCTTGTTTGATATAATATATACTGTATATTATATTACATTATTCACTATACAAATTCAATTTCGGTTGGAACTGAAAACCGACCAAACCGCATTAGATACCAATTCGGTCGGTGTAGCATAAGGTGTATTGGTGTTGGTGCGGTTTCGGTTTAGTCATTAGTGAAACCGAAATAATCGGTTTGGTGGAAAACCACTACAAACCGCCCAAACCGCACCGACTTTCATCGTTGACCAAGAAATTATTGACCATCACAAATAGGTTTGTGATCTCGGGTCTTCATATCAAGGACCAAGAAATTTATTGAATATCTCCAAATCACTTTGTGACCATAAGAATCTCGTCAACACCTCTTGTAAAATTTTTGAAGATGTCAACTGCCACCATTCACAAGCCGCACCCCCCCCCCCCCCCCCCCCCCAAAAAAAAAAAAAAAAAAAAAAAAGCTGTTCCCTCTATTGATTGATACAACACCAGCATCAATTCCAAGCCAATTTTTTCGGCTACTTTGAACATTATCAAATGTGATTAATATCCATTCCGTATGGTCATTACTAAGAAGTCCACCCAATACAAATACTTTTTTTTTTATCAACTCCCAAAAGAGAAAATAAAAATAAAAATAAAACAGATTACAAACCAGAACCAGTAGCACCTAGAAAACAACCAAAAGATAGCTACCAAAACAGAAAATTACAAACTAAACTAACAACAAACAGCCAGCCAATCAGATTTGGTAACAAACAAAGGAATTCCTGCAAAATCCTCAGAAGATGAAGCCCAAAATAATACTAGAAAGTGAATTCAATCCCATATGTCGTAAATGAAGGATTCTTTCTCTTCAAAAATCCTAGCAGTCCTCTTCAACCACAGCCCAAAAAACTGCGAGTATCACACAATTCCACAGGGTGGCAGCCTTACAACCTAAACCAAAACCATAAATGATACTCAAACATAGCATTAACCGAACCCAGAACTACCCAAGACTGATGGAACAACTTCTGCCACAACCAAGCAACCACAGGGCAATGCAAAAACAAGTGATCAATACTCTACTCCTTATCCTTACACAGTCGCCTATCTAAGTCCTCACCACCCCACTCGCCGTTGTTGCTCAGAGGATGCACTCATTGTCATCGCTGCTCAAAGGACTTTCTTATAGTCTAAATTGGACTTTCTTAATATATATATATATATATATATATATATATCAGTTCTGCTCAGGTCAGCACGTGTTGATATAAGTTATATCAGCACCATGCATTGGGGGTTGTACCCCTTGCATTGATCCAATGTACTTCATAACCCACTAGTGCACAAGGTACAACTCCCAATGAGGGTGTTGATCTAAGTTATGTCGGCACGTAAGCCCTCTATATATATATATATATATATAGATATAGATATATAATAAAAAATTAAATACAGTGAAAAAAATATAGCCTAACAGGTTAAATTTTTAATTAAAAGAGAAATGTCAACACAATCATAGTCTTAATAGTCGCCGAAATCGGCGATATATCGTCATATCAACCCTCGGCGATATGATATCTTCGATCGGTATTTTTTTGATATTTTATCGCTTGAAATTTCGCCATATCGTCGATATATCGACGTTTATCAATAATATCGCGATAAATCCACATTATCTTTTGGCTTGTTATTGAAACGATAGGGTCGATTTACCGTCGATATTGTCACTGTTGTGATTGTCCTTGTCGTTGTCGACAAAGAAGAAGAAGAAAAACAAGAACTGCCGATCATGCCATCATCGGTGTCCTAGCAGTTGTTGACAACCAAGATAAAGAAGAAGAAGAAAAGAACTTACATACCTGATGCAATCATCCTCACTACTGTTGGTGCCGTTGTCTTGGCCACTAGTGTCATCCTCAAACCTCCATAGAAGAGGCTATGACTAAACACGAACCAGGCCTCTTTTTTGTTTGGTGAAGCCGATCACTTTACTGACCTTATCTTTTATTTTCTTTTTTCTTTTTCTTTTTTTGGCTTTTGCTAATGCCTTATCAGTTCTCACATGTTAAACAAGTGACTCAATCTAAAAAATAAATAAACCTATTTTTATTAAAACACCCACTTTTTTCATATTTTTACAAATGTAACCCTATAATTCTTTTCTATTTTACATTCTTACCTTTAATTTTGTAAAGTTTTTAAAAGAACCCTATAAATTTTTATATTTATTTTTGTGTAATTAATTTTTTTTTTTTTAAACTATGTTTAGTATTTCACATAATTTAAAATATAATTTCAAGTCAATGGTCTTGAATTTAGTGGCATTTTATGTTATGTAATATTTAAATGTGAAATTCGCAAAATATGTATTTGCTCAGCGCCAGTCATTTTTTGCAGCCTACACATTACTTACTTGTCTGATAGGGAATTAATTTGAAATCTTTTGATTATAAATTGTGTATTACGGTCTAAAACATTGTTTCTTAGAGTTTCAATGAAAATTTCTAAGTTTAACTAATAATATCTGCCGTATCTTTAAATCGATATCGATATTTTCGATATATCCATCGATATATCCATATTTTTAGACCCTCGATATATAAATCGATATCAATATTTAAGTCCTTGAACACAAGGAAAAGAAACAAAAGAATAAAATAAAAATAAAGAGAACAGAGTTTTATCCTTTAAGAGTGTTGTCAAACATAGCTACCAAACACACTACTGTAAACACAGCTCTCAAACATAGGGCTGTCTCTTTTTGGATTCAAACATAGTGCTGTCAAACACAGCCTCTATCATAACTCAAAAGGCTGAGGCTCTTAGAGATAACGATTACAAGATCAAAGGCATTAAAAAAAGCATGGAGCAGGTACAGAGGCGACGATCTCAACCAGAGGCAACGATCGTCATGTTGGCAGTGACGATCTCAATTGCCCGCCTATGTTGTGTCTCAAACTTTGTGTCTTACGTCGAAAGGGTCGCTGGAAGCTACAGGAGGTCGCCAAAAGCTACAAGGGGTCATCGGAAGGTACAAGGCTGTTCTCTCTTGTTGTCATCTCCTCTATTGTGTTTTTAGGGTTCACAAGTCGGGGTTTTGAGTCCCAATAACGAGGAATAGCAAGCACGGGAAAAAAAAAAAAAAAAAAAAAAAAGGTAGAGAATGGAAAACATCAAAACGACGCGTTTTGATGTTTTCACTTAAGTGACGCTGGGAGCTCAAAGGGCGTACACCCATTTGAAAAAAAATAATAAATAAATAAAAAGTGTTTTTCACGCTTCAACGTGTGCCTCAACAAAAAAAAAAAAAAAAAAAAAACGTACGCCCAACTACTGTACCACCTAAAAAGTAACGCACTGAGACATTTCGACCCCAAAAACTCACCCGGGGCGCATTTTTAAAACATTGGCTGCAAGCATTATAGCATGTTTGGATGTTGGTAAAATTTCTATGCATGCAAGCTAAAACATCAATTCTTATTGATGCATTGCTTGGGGGTTATGCACTTGCATACTTTGTCGTGCTTTGTAGGACATTCGCTTTAGGTGTGGACATCACCATTGGAGCAGTGGTCAAAGATTCTTGGAACCCACTTAGAATTTAATTTCTTGCAAGAGCATCCGATGGCAAAATATCACTTAGTTGCAATTGGGCCACTTGGGTGTTGGAGGTGGATGTAGATATGTTGAAGAGGGTGAGCAAGGGGTGGAGGAGTAGAATGAGGAATAATTGGCTCTGGCCTGCTGGGAAGTGGTGTGTTCAAGTGTGCAACAAACTCCAAATTAAAGATATACATATATATATATATATATAGAGGATGATGATCAAGAAAGCACGTGCTAACATAACTTTTATCAACACCCCGCATTGGGAGTTGTACCTTGTGCATTAGTGGGATATAAGGTACATTGGACCATTGCAAGAGGTACAGCTCCCAATGCATGGTGCTGATATAACTTATATCAACACGTGCTGATGGGAACATAACTATATATATATAGATAGATAGAAAGAGAGAGAGAGAGGAAAGGGAGAGAGAGGTAAAGGTACTTTTGGTCAGGTAAAGGTATGTTCAAGGTCTTTAATATCGATATCGATGGATATATCGAGGGTCCAAAAATGTGGATATATCGGATATATCGTTGGATATATCGACAATATTGACATCATTTTAAAGATATGGTGGATATTATGTGTTAAACGCGGAATTTTTTATTGAAACTCTGGGAAACAATGATTTAGACTCTAATACACAATCTAGCATCAAAAAATTGCAATTTAAATGTATATAACACAAGTTTGTGTTGTGTAGGGTATAAATAGTGTGATACGATGAGAAAATAAATAATAGAAATTCATGCAAATGTAACATCCAAATGTCATATGAAATTAAAATTTGTAAATATTTATCATTTACACAATAAACACTTACATAATTTTCATAATTTTCATTCACGTGAAAGAGTGGGAAGGCTGTGAGTGGAGTGGGAAGGCTATGAGTGACAAAAATACTATCAGTTTGGGGTGGGAAGGATTGAACTTTGCCAACAAATTCAACCAACAGTAGAGCACTAAGGGAAAAAAGCAAAGAAAGATTAAAAAAGGACGGAACTTTGCCATAAAAATCAACCAGCAGCAGAGCACTAAGGGAAAAAGGCAAAGAAAGATTGAAGAAGGATGGAACTTTGCCAAAACAAATCAACCAGCAGAGCACTAAAGGACAAAACTTTGAAGGAGTACTGTATTTCACACTTTCACATGAATTACAAGCAAATAGCCAAAGAAAAGGCTGATCAACAATCTGGAAAAAAGATATTCTTCTAAGGTCGATATCGTCGATATATCGGTCGATATTTCTAGGGTCGATATCGACCGATATATCGACGATATCGACGATATATCCACAATATCTCCACGATAAATCAAATAAATCAGACGAAATTTAAAGAAATCGATATATCGTCGATATATCGCGATATATCGACGATATCATTCGAAATTGAGTTTTTTTCAAAATCTTTCAAAATCACAACAACATATCGTATCGTCCACCTTCGATACGACAATATATCGCGATATATCGTCGATATATCACAACATTTTGGTCCATGGGTATGTTCGGCAAACTAAGTTTTGGTTCCTTTTGACCTCAAAGAGCAAAACTGTCTATTCACTGCACCATGCTTTTAAGAGTTGTGGAAGAAGAGTTTATTGATGTGGCAATATCGCCACCTAGCGGAAAAGAAGTAAATCTTTACACTTAAAAGTGTTTGGTTGGGTTTATATGTGCATATAGATTAGGCGCAAGCTTGATCTGAAATCCAGAAAATGTACTTTTATTGGATGGCACTGATGAGTTTGGTTATCAATTTTAGGATGGTCAAAATAAAAAATAATAATAATAATTAGAGGAAGAGATGTTACATTTAATGAGAAAGTAATGCACCAGGTTAGCTGCAAAGTCTGATAATGAAGGTACTCATGTTAAAAAGAGTGAGAATGTTTAGTTTGAAGGGTTTCTGAGAGTAACGTGTGGATTAAATTCAGGATAATTCAGCAAATGTAGTTCCACAGGTGAAACAAAGAACACATCCGACTGCATTAAGGCAATCCTCAGTTTTTAGGATGAAAATGAATGTTATGACGATGCTTTGCATGTTGGAAATTCAACCAAGTGGGAGTAAGCTATGCAGGATGAGATGGACTCACTCACTCAAATCAAATCAAACATGAGAATTGATTGAGCTACCAAGGGGCAAGAAGGCTTTATATAACAAGTGGGATTAGAGGATTAAAGAAGAACATGATGGCATCAAACGCTACAAGGCTAGATTGGTTGAAAGGGGATTTCAACAAAAAGAAGGTGTCAACTACACTAACATTTTCTCTTCAGTTTTGAAGATGAAAAAAAATCAAACTAGTGTTGGGAATTATGGCTGCAGAGGATTTGCATCTTGAGCAAATAGATGTGAAAACAGCTTCCCTCATAGTGATTTGGAGAATATCTAAATGAAGCAACCACAAGGATTTGTAGCACCCATAAAGACGAATTGATATGCATATCATTGTTCTTATGTTAAGAAGTTTGACAATAGCTATATTATTTCTCTTGTATATGGATGATATGCTCATTGTAGGATCAAGCATTCAAGAGATCAATAACTTAAAGAAGCAGCTGTCCAAACAGTTTGCAATGAAAGATCTAGGTACTGCAAGAACTAGCAGAGATAGTTCAGCATGCAAGGTGCAAACCAATTAGCACTGCATTAGCTAGTCACTTCATGCTATCTAAAGAGTAGTCGCCCAAGACAAAGCAGGAACAAGAATACATGGAAAAAGTTCCTTACGCTCCAACTATTGGGAGCCTAATGTATGCTATGATTTGTACCATACCAGACATAGCATATGCTACAAGAATTGTGAGAAGGTACATGAGTAATCCAAGCAAAAAGCATTAGAAGGTGGTAAAATGAATCCTAAGATACTTGAGGACCAAAAACATTGCACTTTGTCTTAAAGGGGCAGGTATGGAAGTGTGGGGTTATGTTGACTAAAAGTTAACTGGTGATTTGATAACAGGAGGAGTACTACTGGGTATGTGTATACATTTGGTGGTACAATGATGAGCTGGGTCTTTCAGTTGCAAAAGATTGTGGCTCTCTCCACTACAGAAGCTGAATATGTCGCAAACTTGCAATTACTAAAGCTAGCAGGGAGATGATTTGTCTATAGATTTTCTTGGGGGAATTGGGTAAGAAGTGAGAGAGTAGTATTTATTCTATACGATGATAGTGAGAGTGTTATTCTATTGCAAAGAATCCAACACTTCATTCCAGTACGAAGCCCATATAGTTGAGACACTATTTAATACGTTCACTTATGGATGATGCGACATTGTCACTTGAGAAGATTCGTAGAAGTAATAATCAAGAAGATATGTTTACCAAAGACATCACCATTGAGAAACTGAAGCTATGTTTAGCTTAAATTGGTCTTCGAGCTTAAAGATAGAAGGGGTGAGTCGCTATGATGTTTGTTATGTTTCGAAGGCATGAGGAGATTTTGATGGAATCAATCCCCAAGTGGAAGATTGATAGGTAGTGTGGAGCCTGACAATACTATACATCCTTCCATGAACGTCGCGAATCCAACTTTTAGCAAGGGTATTTTCGTAGTTACACATGTGTAACCTTGTAGCTAGACCTTGTTGAGGTTCACACGTGGGTTTGTCCTACATCAAAATAATAGAAGAAAGAAAGGGTCTTAATATACAAGTGATGGGCTCACCACCAATAGGCTTAGGCCTTTGTGTGGGTATGAGTTCCAGACTTGTATATTGGGTTGGTGTGTTGGATTTTGGACTCCCATATTTCCCCAACAAGTGGTATTATAGCTGATGGCTAAAGATCATGGGCGAAACTCTCCAAGTGGGTGTATTGGTGAACTACTGGGCGGGTCGTGAGGTCAGTCTCAAACTCCCAATAATGTTTGCACCGCTGGGCTTTACAAATAGTAAAGCGGTTGGCCATTGGACTCTCAAAAGAGCTAGTAAGGCGCAGGCCTCCAAGTGTAGGTTCAAGTTGTAGGGGAATGTGATGACTCATGAAGAGCAAAAGAGGATTTAGGCGCAATGCTTGTAAAGAGTAGTGGAACAGACTCAAGGGGAGTTGAACTCAATGTGGTCTACACGTGAAGGGGGAGATTGTTGAGGTTCACGTGTGGGTTTGTCCTACATCGGAATAATAGAAGAAAGAAAGGGTCTCAATATACAAGTGATGGGCTCACCACCAATAGGCTTAGGACTTTTGCATAGGTATGAGTTCCAGACTTGTATATTGGGCTAGTGTGTTGGATTTTGGACTCCAATAGTTCCCCAACAGACTTGTCAATGGATCGGATTTTGATCTGAATCAAATCCATTTATTCTGATATGGATGAGAATTTCTAATCCGATAATCCGATAGGAATCCAAATTCGATAACCCATTCATTAACAAATCGAATATGGATTTGCTATAATCCAATCCTAACTATATATATATATAGATATAGATAGATAGATAGTATTTTCATATTTATAATATTTAAAAATCCACTTCAATTATTCAAGTGCCATGCACATTAAGAAAATTTCATAAAAACATAAGTAAAGCAAAAGATGCTTTGTCTACCATGCCACATTAGTTCTTTCATTCTTGAGAAAGTAAACCCTTTTTGGGGTTGGGGTTAATTGTAAAGACTAGTAGCAAACAATTACATAGGGAAAGACAACCCCCATGGAATCGTAGTACTCAATCCCAAATGCTTTTTCTCTAATTCACTGTTCCACGCACATCTCATCTCCTTCCCCTTGAGCTTCCTCCCATACCATTGTCATTTGTTTTTGTTTTTTTTAGTCCAACTTCCATGCCATTGCAGATTTTCAATCTTCAACTTTTGATGCCCAATATTGTGAACCACCACTTGTCAAGCCATTGTCATCGTTCAGTATCCCCATCTTCCCAAGTAACCTCCTTGCTCAAACAATTGTTGGCAACTGTTCTGGCTTGATTTCTTTCTTTACATACATTTGGTGATCCTATCTTTTCCATTTCTAAATCGTTTATATATATATAAACAATTTAGAAATGGAGGACTAAGATGGAAAACAAGAATACTAAGGTGGTGTGGAATATGGTTCCCCACACCCTTTTTTGGGCATTTGGAAAGAAAGAAACCAAAGAACATTTGAAGACAAGGAAGCTTCATTGATAGAGCTAAAATCCACCTTTATGAAAACTCTTTTTTGGTGGCTTCATAGTCACACTAATGACCACAACCCCTCTTTTGTTTCTCTTTTTGACTCACTTAAACTTTTGACCGGGGTTTCTTTTGTATCTTCTTCCCTTCTCTTTTGGCTAGTGCTTGTATACACCTTATGTACTTGGACTATGCCCCTTTTTTCTATTACAACAATGTCTTCATCAATATATATATATATATATATATATATATATATATATATATATATGAGTTCTTTTCTTATGAGGTTAACCTAACATAACTTTGCATTATGCCACCTTCCAAAACTCTACATGTGATTTTTGGCATGCATCACCTACATAATAAAGTTATGTAATCCAACGGTTGGTTTTACAAAATACGAGTCACAAGTAGAGTTTCAGAGGGTGACCTAATGCAAAGTTATGTTAGGTTAACCTCATAAGAAGGGGATATATATATATATATATATATATATATATATATATATATGTACAACTTTGATCGTGTGAGATATCTTGATCGTGTGTGGGATATCTCATATGATCACAACCATCCGTGGGTGACATGCACCCACGCGTGTCATCCACAAATGGCTGTGATCGAGCAAGATAATCCAAGATATCCCCCCTTTATACACACACACACACACTGGCTGCATGAATTCACATATATATAGAGGATTTTGGGGATTTTGAGGAAGTTATTTGGATCGGATATCCGACAACCAAACAGATCGGATGTGTATTTCTATATCAATTATCCAACAAATTAACAGATCGAATCAGATTGACCATTTTGCTTAAAGGATCAGATTAGGATATACCCCAATCCGATCCATATCCGATCTGTTGATAAGCCTACTTGTAGCCCTAGTTTTATATATATGTTTTAGTAGGGGTGGCCGTCTCAATCTCTTGTATCTCTATTTTTTTCTTAAGATCATAGTGAAAATTGCAGCCACTCCATGGATGTAGGTAGAGTTTTGCCAACCGACAAGAATATGTGTTTCTTGTGGTCTTATTTTTCTTTTCTCTGCTTTCTTTATTTTTTGTATCTCCTAGATCCTACTTAAAATAAATACCTAACAAAGTGTAGGGAGGTCCCACATCCCATCAAACATCACCTAAATATTAGATTTGATATGGCTTCATATACCTGTTTGGTCCCTCCACCTATTAGCTTAGGCTTTTAGGTTGGAAACTTAACACACCCAATTTCCATTAATTGACTCATAAGCCATGCTTTTACTTCTATCCAAAGCAACATAATGCAAGTTGTGAACATGGATGGACAAACAAGTTATTAACAAGCTATGAAAGTCAGCATATGTTACAGAAAAAGTAAAAATCTAAAAGAAAATGTGAAAAAGAAGTAATACTTGCCTGGTAAAGTTTCCCACATAGAATCCTGAAATGCATTATCATAAAAATTCACAGGAACACTGGCTGGGTCGGGAGCCAAGAAAAATTTCCAATATCCAGACAAAGACTTAACAAATGGCAATCCTTTAATCCAAAAAGCAGCATTATCAAGAGCTCCAGAAACAGCATCTTCGTTCCAAACTGCTGAACTAGATACCAGAAAATCCACTTTGCTGCGTTCATACCAGTACTTAAGAGATCCTATCCATATAACAGTATGTAAGATTTCATTGAATGAATTAGCAGCTATATGAGATTTGATGCTGGAACATGTAGTAATGAAAAAGCAATGAGAAGACAACTGTGTTACAAGAGCGATCCAATTACACATGGAATAAGAATGATATTCTTACATTACTTAAAAATAAATAAATAAATCAAATCTACAGGAACACATGTTGCAACAAGGCCATCATTGGTGCTCATCCCATCCTTACCCTGCACCCAAATTTCTTATTAATCGAACATGGATAATAGCTTGAACCTAATACCCCTCTTTTTAGAGAGGGGGGGGGGGGTGGATATGAGAGTAGCGTGGCCACTTTTATCTCTTTAAGGGGAGATTTTTCTAATATACATAGGAGAGGCATCCGAAGGAGCCATGGTGATGTTGACAGAACATGAGTCCACGAAGGGTCTTTAAAGCAAAAGGGAAAAAAAAATATAGTCTTTGGGGGCAACAACGATCATCTCGTAGATGGAAAAGTTTATACGTCAACAGGGAAAAAGCATGCACAAACAACGACAACATGGTTAATAATGTAAAAGTAAATTAATCTATCATCCTAGCCTTGAATTTATATAATTAAAAAAAAAAAAAAAAAAATCTTTCTTTTTTTGTTTAAAAATATAATATAATTTTAATACAATATGACGTCTAGAAACCAAACTAGGACTAAGGACGGCTGAGTTGGGTAAGCCTGGGGATCTACCAAAGACACCCTTACAAAAAGGTGATGAATTTAAAAATTACATAGATAAATAAACCATGAATAACTTATAATGTTGCTGAGTCTCTCGCTAAACGTGTATGTGTGTATACATACTGTGTATACAAATGAGATACCCCTTGGTAATTCCAATTTGACATAGCCACCCTACATCCTGGCATGGAGCACAAATGCAATGATAAAGTGCTACACTAAATAGGAGTTGGGACAGAAAAGCCTTTGTCTCTGTGTGTGTGTATGTGGATATCACTCAAAGTTAGAAAGGAGTTAATCTGGGTCTTTTCTGCCTAAACCACTATAGTGGTGCTGCACATGCTTCGGTAGTCATGACAAATAAGTCTCTATAGCACAGTTATTCATGCCATTTCTCAGGTTTTAAAAAAAAGGGGGGGGGGGGGAAGCATTGGCAAAGTTGACTAGGTGTCAAGCATAGGCTACTTATTAAGGCACCACAGCACTGTCTTACAATGGCATCTTTATCAATCGATAATGCATATTATCACCCCTAAAGATACTACAAGTTATACTTGTCAAGCCCTAAGAATTTGAATCCTAAAATCCTCAATTTGAATAAAATCCCAATGCAATCAATTCAGATAATATTGTGATGCCAATAATCATTTCGTCTTTTTTTTTTCATTAATGCTTCTATAATACTAATAGAATTATTTTATAATACCTTAAATTTTTAGGCTAATTAACTTCCTTGAAGAGATATAGGGACTTTGAAGTTTCTTTGTATAGTCTAGAAAAAAAAATTCTTTTTCATTAGATAATAATATTTGACTCTGCCATATATATATTTGACAATAATGGTGAAGAATGCTGATAATGTAAGATTTTTACTATTCTAAGTCCAATGTCCCTATCTTTAACTTTCTTCTTCCAATTACACTTACGAAAGAGGTATGAATAGAACAAAACACTCATCCATTAATGTCAATTAATTAGTGCGCATCATACTAGATTTATTAAAATTTTCCTCATACATTTGTATGCTAATGATAATTCAAAAATTGAATTATATTGTAAATTTACAATTCAAATCACAATTCAGTTTGAACCCCATTCATTAGGTTCCTGCAATTCAATCATATTTAAACAACTATGACAACAACAGTAAAACAAAATTAGAAGGATGGGTCTCACCTTCAATTGTATCATGGCAGTGCAGTGAAACATGAGCATCTCTCTTTCTCCACTTTATGAAGGATGGGTCTTCCCACACTCTATGACCATAACTTGAGGGGAAAACAAGCTGTCCAACCAAAGATGCCATGATCTAATTGCAAGTTACAACTGCATAACATGCGGCATGCAGTTAAAAATAAATAAATAAATAATAATTCTACAGTTGCTGACAAAAATATACCAATAGAAATACAACTTAAAAGAACATATATACACATTCACACACATGATCATTTTGGAAAATCGACAAACAGCACTAATATAGATGATAGCATAAAATTTGCTAATCAAGATGTTTTAAGCATGTTTACCACGAAAAAAAAAAAAAAAAATAAAAAAAAAGGGCCCAAGATATTTTAAGCATGATGGATTCATTGGGAGGTGGTTCAGGGTGAGTTTCAGTCATTAAGCGAGTCTCAACGTATCATCTTATACCTGCAAATATCAGGCGGTATCACCACGGTCTAGTACAGCAACAAACCCAAAAACTGATTGATTCTAACATAGTGATTGATTTTGAACAATATCTATACATGTCTTTTACATCTGCAATGTATTATTGGAATCATCTAAATTGAGTCAATTTTAGTTTCATCTAGGCAATGCATAACAGCATATCCTACAAAAATTTCAGCATTATGGGAACCTTCAAGTGCCAAATCAAGAATCTATAACTACAGTGACCAGTCTAACTTTTTGAGGAAGTAATATCGCATACTGGCAGCTATGGTAGAGGCTGTGAGACCATGACAATAATGAGGAACTGAGTCACTCTTGGCAACTACCAATCAGACCAGATAAATGAGCAGTCAAATACTAATGCATCCAATCCAGAAAGGCTCAAAGACTTGACTAGCTGGTTTTAGAATGAGCCATTACCCTGCTCTCACCATCTTCCTCATATATCTATAATTCTATATCATATGAATGGTATGACTTTGTGTATTTAACTGATGGCTTTATATGTACTTTTCATAGCTTCTTTTTTCTTTTTTCTTTTTTTTCTTTTTTTTTTTTTTTTTCTTTTTGATGAAGTTAATTGTATTAAGAAGTAAAGACGACCAAAGCCACTGTACACATGAGGTATACAACAAAAAATATAAAATTATAAAGTATGGAAGTTCAGTTTGCAAAACATAATCTTTCCACACAAAAATCCTAATTAGAGGAGATTTAAGCTCTACAATGGTCGCCTCTACATCCTCAAAAATTGTACCACTCCTTTGTTTCCAGAAGTTCAAAACAACGCATGGAGAATCATCCTCCATGTTGACATCCCACATCGTATGCGGATGACACCTACGATGGGCTTATAAAATAGCACTGGAGACTCCATCCTAAGACTCTGAGAGGCACCTTTTGGGCTCTGAGCCCAAAGGGATAAACTTGTGAGGCCAGCTGTTGTGCTGGGACAAAGTGGACAATACTTGTATAGGTGGGGACTGGGTCATGCATCCAACATTGGTATTAAAACTATGGTCCTGCTTGCACCGAGGTGGGGATGTTAAAATCCCACATCGGATGCGGATGACACCTAGGATGGGCTAATAAGACAGCTGGATACTCCTTAAAGAGGTGCCTTTTGGGCTCTAAGACTAGAGGAACAAACCCATGAGGCCAGCTGTTGCGCTTAGCCAAAGTGGGCAATACTTCGAGAGGTGCAGACTAAGCCACATGTCTAAAGCTACCTTGCAATGAAGAAATTATTCTAGTTCTCTTGTTTATATCATATAATTTAAGGCTTAATGTGTATGCTCAATCTACCCAAATGGCACTTTAAAAATTAACAGCTTTTATAACTAAATTTTCATGCAATAATAATTACCAACTTCATCTCTATTTGTAATTAATCTCTAAATCTGAGGGTTTTCTAATTTTTGGAGATTTCTATCACTTTTTTCATAATTATAGCATAGATGGTTATATCTAGTACGGTAGGACCATCCAGTCCCTATATAAACTGCTAGCATTACCACGGTACCACCTAGACTTTAGAATATGGCACTAATGAAAGGCATAGTAAAAAAAATACATCAACATGGTATGTCATTCGTAAGTTCATAGATATATATATACACATATACAAAGTTGTATATAATATAGTATATGATCGAAATAAACATGAATATTGAATGAAAGACGAGACCATAAACAAATATATAAATGTATATGTACTTAAAAGCAATCAACTTGATCAATTTCCTAATAAGGTTTTTGCATTAGTAACACAGTAACAATGCATGAATAAAAATAAATAAATAAACCATTTACCAGTTCAGTTCACTGGAGTTTTAAAATAATAATAATAATAAATTTGATTCCTTTCCTTTTCATACATTTTCTCAGCAACCAAACGGACCCATATTGCTTCCTCAAATTAATTTTAACAAATTTAAATGGAAATCTTCATCAGCAATCCATGAACAGGTTTTCTCTATCAACTACAGAACCCAAAACAAAACAAATTAATAATTAAATGAATAAAGCCATATCCATATCAATTAATTCACATTATATCAAAATTTACACATTAAAGGGTTGAACTCAAGAATGAAACCAGACTTCAAGTAACACAACCTGCCCAATAATATTTCACATCATATTTTATAAAAACCCAAATGAAGAAGATGACAGTAAAACAGATCTACAGAGACAGATTGTGTGAATAAATACATATACATGTGCATATATATTTATAGAGAGAGAGACAGAGCATACATGCCCACTTTTAGAGAGAGAGAGAGAGAGAGAGAGGAGGAGGAAGAGGAGGGGGGTGCATACCTGTGAGCGATGATCGAGCAGTTTGATCTATCAGAACAGGGACATTCACTTTCTCGTCAATTTATCGTGGTTTCTTTTACTGTACGCTGCACGTGTGTGAACGGGTAAAATGGAGCGAAAGAGATCCTCGGCCATTATGAGATCTTGGCCCCTTAATTGTCTTTTCCTATGCTTCATCCATAGACATTGGGACTTCATAATTACATTTATATCTTTAAAAAATTGACTTTATTAAATGATCATAACTATTCGATCAATTTGATTTTGGTGGTGAAACTTTTGATAGTATGTCACCGGAAAAAAAAAAAAAACATTTAAATGATTAAAACCATTTAAATGAATTGATCATTTAAGGATGAGGCATACTAATTAGGATCCAATACTTGATAGTCTTTATATTTCTTTTATGTTCAAACCATTTATAGTCAAAAAAAAAAAAAAAAAAAAAAAAAAAAAGGAGGCATGCAAGGGCACATAAAAGGGGGCATGGAGGAAGGAGCTAAGGATTTCTATGGGTTATTTCTTTAATCTTCCATTCGAAAATATTTATATATATATGGTTAGGATCGGAGGACATAAGTTTTGACATAAGTTTTTATAACTTTATTTACGATTCATATTTTGCGAAACTCATCGTTGGATTAGATTGTCTATCTATGTAGATTGTAGGGTATGTATGCAAAAAATTAAATTAGTATGATAGTAAGAGCTGCTTCTTTTTTTTTTTTTTTTCCTTTTTTGATACATACTAAGAGCCACTTCATCCTTAGATGTGAGATTTTAATTGAATAAAAATGTAAGTTTTTGGATCGGATAGCAACCAATATAGCATCTAACTTGATTCTTTGCATACATGCTCTACATTGATAGACAATCTAATTTGGCGCTAGCTTTCGCAAAATATAAGTTAGAGATGGATTTATAAAAACTTGTGTCCCAACTTGTGTCTAAATTTATATCCCCAATCCTAACCCATATATTATATATTATTATAATTAGAGATAATTATCCATCTGTCCTTTTCAACCTTCTAGTTATTGATGACAAAGATAAATCTGATATTTAAGGAGCAGATAAAAAGGAAGAGTTCAAAGCTTTCCAGTCGCTTTCCAAAACAGTAGGGATCTCCTAGTACATACATGCCAGTCATATGCCAAGTCACTAAATATTTATTATGACTTTATGAAGTTTTTAATTAGTAGATCCTAGCGCGTAATTTTTCAGATTGATTAGAATATAGAGAAACTGATGCAAAATATTTGAATTATCTTATCATAGGCAAAGCAGATGGTTTAACATATATTTATTATATGTTTTTTTTTTTTTTGGATAAGCATATATTTATTATATGTTAAACATTCCATAACATAATTAATAATTAGTTGATTAATAAATTCGGTATGGTGGGTTGGCCAGTAACATGCGGGATGAAAACGACTTATCCCAAAAAAAAAAAAAAAAAAATGCTGAATCGAGTTTTTGAAAAAACATAGGATAATTTGTGAAAAAAAATGGAACAACATGCAATATCTGGAGCCAACAATTGTCAAAATGCCATCCCATAAAAGACAAATCATTTGTCTGTGTGTGTTTTTATATGTGTAGGCTGACGAAGCAGGATAAGGATGCTTTTAAAAAATGTTTTAGATGTAAGCATGATAAATCATTTGATTCAACTTTAGATGTAAAAAATTGTTTTAGATGTAGTCTTATTACACCACGCACCAAAATCACCCATGGGTCATCATCCATCATGTATGACACAGCTGAATTAAGGATAGCATTTTGGTCATTATGTATTAAGTAAAACATTTGGGAGTGTCACATGATGGATGGTCAATGACGAGTTATATTATGGGTGGAGCAGCATTTTCTCTATAATATGTCATGCAAAATGAGTTTGGATCATCTACATGAGTTTGCATGTTCTGAACCTACCTATGTACCACAACATCTCACTTAATCTAATGAGTAAAAAAATTTTAAAAAAAATAGCACTAGTTTAGGATCACTTAAAAAAAAAAAAGCTCCATTACTTTATATAAAAAATAAAAATATAATAATTTTGACATTTCAATTGATTGAGAACCTTATGAAAGTGTGATAAAACAAGAAAATTTTGGATCACATTATTCACTTCAATTGAAAAAGAAACTTTTCTATCCAACTGTGAAATCTCTGTTAAACAAATAAATTACACTGTTTACCAGAGAAATATCAAAGTTCGATAAGGAAATTTGATTTTAGATATCATTATCTATTGAATCATTCTGTTGATTTATTATTTGCACTTCTTAGATATTATTAGCAAGTGTAATACTTGACCATAATCTCCCTTGAAACTCCATAGCATCTATTGTGAGCCTTGGGTGCGGGCTAAACCACACTGCTCTCCCTGGCCCTGATCAACTACTCGTTGAAGAGCACCACCACGACTCCGGCGAGCCCTGGGCACGCAGCCGAGGTGTGTTCAACTTCCATGCCTACTCGGTAAAACTCTCCAGATTTGCCTGATCTCGAGATTGAATGCTGCACGCCTTGAATCGACCTGCAGTTTCATCCTATACATGAATCTCCAACATTACAACTATCTAGAGAGAGACGAGCTTTCTCTAATGGCAGCATTCTGTTACGAGCTCCTGTCCCAGGGTTTATTGCAGAAGCACCCTTTGATTGTTAGGGGTGAAGATAAGGATTTTAGTATGTTTGGGTCTGGAATTGTACACGATTTGATCCACGCTAGTGTGCTGCATTCTTCAGATGCCTGATAAGCTTGCTTGGGTTGGATTGAAAGGTGACAGGACAGACTGAAACCTAAGGATGGTCTTTCACCTATACACTACTAAATCAGATGATACTTTGATCCCATAATTAATGCCAAGTCAGTGAAGCGATATTTGGCAACAATTTATAGCATTTTTCTTCATATTTTGAAAAAAAAAAAAAAAAGAAGAAAGAGATAAATGGAAACACTCTTATCGTACCGAACCAACCCAAACTCTGCATAGGTTAGATTGGTTTTATGGTTTAATTTTAGGTTATCAAAATGAGAACCAGCCCTAATACTGTTTGGATCGGATTGGCCTTTCCCAAAACCGAACCAAGTTGCACACCAAGACTTTCAACTGCACTAGGTCTATTTACCTCTTGGAGGATGGAAAAAAAAAAAGAACACTAGGGAAAAAGCAATGAAAAGAGAAGACCAACATATTATGTTAAAAACTAATACGGTAAAGTTAACGCTTTCATCAAATCTACTATGGATCAGCAACATGAAGAAAGAAACAGTAACAGTTGAAATGTTTTGAATTTCCTACCAAGGAAATGAACAACAGCTCCAATATGGAAAAATAAAGAGGCAGCTCATATCGGAGCAAGCACAGGTATGTTTTTATCAGGGAGATCACCTAACATGCACAAACATCTGCTTCCTATGTACACCAATCAAAATAGCAGATAGACAGGATATACACAATTAAGTTATGTCGGACATCCAACCGCACAGAGAGCTAAATAAACCTCTCTGGAAGGGGATATAAATACACCAAAAAAGGCGCATCTATTGCCTATTCTCACTCCCAGTTTCCTCTGGGATGGGATTACGCTCTCGATTACCTCCGGAACGCGGTTTTCTAAAATACTTCCCAACGAATGATTCAGCAATGTCAGGATACTTTCCCCTGACAAAGTTCTCTAAACATTTACGGTAGGAAAAATCTTCTTTGTGGCCGTCAGTAGAGACAATATAGAAGCACCTGCTCTCCTGGAAACTGCTATGCTTACTAACCTGTAAAATTAAATCTTGGCATTAAAAATAAGAAAAAAAGTGCAGAACTCTGAATATCATGTAACCAAACTTACGTGAAGACCATGCAATAAGTAATTATTCTGCCAGCATAAAGATAAAACCATGGAAGTCCTTCATTCTAAACTATTGAAAAAGTCCTCACATAGATAAGGTCTGGTTAGTGAAGTGCAATTCAATCATGTTATGTTGTTTGATCACATGTTCAAGATTCCACAGTTGGCACATTTTTAAATTCATTTGCCTGTGCAGATTGAATAGATTTCATTTTGTCAAATTCCTTTCTGTGGGCAATAAATTTCAGGAATGATAAGGTAGAAAATGACTCCCCACAATTAGAATAATAAATGATAAATAAATAAATAAAAACAGCCCAACAACAACAACAACAATAGGGTGAGATATAAGAAATGATACCCAGATCCCACAAAATTTTTATCCTTCGAATTTTGTGGACATTGATATCCTCCACACAAGGTTAGGGGTTTTGCTTCCTGTTTGTATTGGTTTCAAAAACCAGTTGCATGGTGCTCCAAATGGAATGTTTTTGAGTGCTACACAAATTAGACTGTGCACTGAAGATACACCCTTTGTCCCACAAAGATTGATCATCTATCTTTTTTTGGAAAAGTATACACGTGTCAAAAAGTCATGACTTTTTGTTTACTTTCTCATAGTAACCTCTTCCTGTTTGAAAAAGTAAATCTCTCTCCTTTTGACATTTGATAGGAGGGTAGTATTGGAAAGATAAATTGAATAAGTGAGATGTGATGTCAATACATTAACCGCATCACCTTAATATGCGTTATTTTTTAAAGTGCTCAGTCTAGAAGGGATAGAGGGACTATAACTTATTAGATCAAAATTACCCAACATTTGACACCTCAAGAAGGTTTCACAGATTGTAGATTTGTTTCTGACAACAAACATTACAAAGTTCACATGCGAATAGCTTGAGATGAATAAAACAAAAAATAAATAGGCACATCATGAGAATCATATAAAGAAATGACCAAAATTTCCTAATCCATTCTAGTATGCAATCAGAGAATATAACCAAGTGAAGTTAACCAGGTAAGCGCAGCATAATTCGACATACCATGACATAATCAATTCCAGTGCCCATTTTTACAGCTTTATCTGGATGATAGTTGAAGACATTATCAAGTACATATGACTGATCTTCAGCTGACAGTCTATCCCCATCAGTGTACCTTCAAAAAATAGTTTTCTAATCAGAACATTATTGTAAGATGAAGATGCATAATAATAAACAAAAAAATATGTAAGCAACCAAATGAAAAGTAAACAAAAAAATACATATACAAAACGAAACAATTGCAGAGATCCATGAGAAAGCTACCCAATCTGATGCATTATTCTTCTAATAGACTGCATAATTGGTTCAACATCCAAGAGAATATCCTGCTCCTCGGACGTGAATATATCTAACCGCTGTCGGGTTGCAGTAAAAATGCCACTTGCACTAGAATCATCAATTGGCATTCCAGGTGACTTCGCAGGTCGGTTCTTCTTGCTTTTCCAGTCTCCATCATTAGAGGAACCCCAACCACGTGAACCTTCAGGGCGATTTTTCTTGGAAGACGGCCCACTCTGCTGCCCCCACTGGGATTGTCTTTCACTTTCATTGCCACCTCCAGCATTCGGAGAATCCCATCCATGAGAACTTGCCAGTTGATTTAAATCATTTGTAGTTCCCCAACCATGTAAAGTTTCATTGTGATCTTTTTTACCCCACTGAGACTCACTGTCATTCAAACCTCCAGCCTTTGGAGAATCCCAACCGGGTGAAGTTGCCGGCTGATTTAACTCAATATCACTGGGATCTTTCTTCACCACTGAGGCTCTCTGCTCACCCCACTGAGACTGTCCTGCACTTTCATTCCAACCACCAGCCTTGGGAGAATCCCAACCTTGTGAACTTGCCAGATGGTTCGCCTTTTCTTTTGTTACATTATTATTAGAACCCCACGATTTGACAGGAAACTCTTTCTGTTGCCCCATCTGACATGGCGGTTCAACTTTATTCCAGTCATTGTCAGTTGAAGGACCCCAACCAAGCGACGTTGATGGACTAACCTGTTCATCCGCCACTTTAGAATCCCAAGAGCTTTTGTTGACAGGTGACCTACCATGTTGCACCACCCGAGTCTGTGGTTCATCTTTCGTCCGGTCTCGAGTAGTTGATGATGCCCACCCACGTGTTGTTGATTCATCATGGGTTACTTTATCACCCCAACCGCAAGATCCTCTTGCTTGGTCTGGCAGAGGTTGCCCATCATTTCCATTCCATCCAGCTTTATGTGGTGCCTCAACCGTATTTCCCCAAGTGGTTGATGGCTTTGGCTCAACAGTTGATGCCCAGCCCCGTGTTCTTGATTCATCTTGGGTTACTTTATCATCCCTTCTGAAAGACCCTCTTGCTTGGGCCATCTGAGGTTGCTCATCATTTCTATTCCATCCAGCTTTATGCAGTGTTTCAACCTTCTTCCCCCAAGCAGATGGCTCCGACTCCGAAGTCACCTTCTTTCCCCAAGCAGATGGCTCTGACTCAGAAGTTGCCTTTCCCCAAGCAGATGGCTCCAACTCAGAAGTTGCCTTCTTTCCCCAAGCAGACGGCTCAGACTCAGAATTTGCCTTCTTTCCCCAAGAAGTTAAAGGCTCTGACTCAGTAGGTCCTTTCTGCAATTCCGTTTCATTCCAGCCAGCAGATTTATGAAAATCATCTTTGGCTTTTGAAGACTGGACATCCTGGGTCTTAACTTTATCAGTTCCCCAACTAGACCAAGCATCAGGCTTGGACATTGAGGTAGTATTCCCCTTGTCAACAACCCAGTCTCCACCGCCATTGGACTTGATATTTATTGATGAAACTTTGTCCCAAGTTGATTCATTAGGTTTACCATTATCCAGCATTTGATTCTCCACACTATACTGGAACTCGGCACTGTCTTCAAAGACTGGCTTAACAAAATCAGAGTCATGCTCCGGAGACATGCCCAACTCCATGTTTTCATCGTCCAGCATAAGATCATCAATATCTGCACCTAGACAAGCTGTATTCGATACTTCACCATTGGAGCCACTCCTCACCAAATGAAGGAAGTTATAAACATCAATGCCAGCTTCTCGATTCAATCCAACCTAGGAAAAATTAAACCATAGTATTACAATGAAGTATACTGAAGATTTAAGCATCCTATTGGACTATGATGAATATTACTTCTGGGAACTTCAAGAGATGAACTTTAGAACAACAAAATAATTCAAGTTTTAGTTAACTATTGTAAGAAAATAGAACATTTGGACAATTATGAATTACCTCTTTTGTGTCCCAGAGGATCTCAAATCGAGATCCCGTACCAACTGCCACCTGTTTACCCCATGAACAAGATGCAACAATGCTTGATAAGGAATCAATATGACACTTTTCAGCAGCCCTCTCAAAACATTTTCTTGGTGTCTGGACAAACAAACACAAGAAGCAAGTTAATGGAAAAAGAAGGGCACTGCTAAACAGAGAAGCATCAATTCGACAAAATCTTTCAATAAAATAATAAAGCAAAGTTAAATTCCTTACAAACAGTGTCGCTTCTGTAAATGGTACTTGGACATTCAACGAGCGAGATAACGATTTAATACCACCTGAATTGAAACCAACCAAGTTTCCAGCACAAGTCATACTATTTGCCAAGAGAATAAGATGCTCTTTGAGAACACCTTTTGCAACCATCGTCACCGATTTTGAGAGGCGCTGCAAAATCAGCCACAAAGTTGACTCCCAGAAACTAAACATTGGAAAACTATACAGAAACAAATTCTATTATCTTGCATCAATTAAGTAGTGACAAGAATATATTTCTTTTTTGGTCAATAAGTAAAAGAGCAACATAGCAAACTATAAAAACGTATAGCAGTCAATGGACATAAGGCAATCAGGAGGGAAATTGTAAACAATCAAGTGTAAAAACGGAGATCAGCGCTCCATAGTTATTAAAGGCCCAAGGCACACCTAAGGCGCAAAGGACTCCTGGGGCCTAGGCACAAGGCGCAAGAAAAAGCGCGGGCTTTAGGGAAGTGAGGCGCAGTTTTTAAAGAAAATAAATAAGAAATATTTGATCAAATGCAGCTAACAAAAATAGTCAATTTAAATATATAAAATTGAATACTCTAATCTTTTGGCCTATTAGCTCAAGTTCAAGCGTTGTGGAATAGCACAGAGGTTGTAGGTTCGAATCCAAGAACCTTTTGTTGTGAATCTCCAGAATCCATCTGTAACAACTAGCCTATGTAACCTAGACTCACAAAGCACATAAAGTCACAAATCACAATTTACAACCACAACTGACATTGTTGCCCAACAACAAATTAACAAACTATAAATAGCAAACATTGTTGCACTAAACTAATTAAAAAGATTTCTAGTAAACTAGTTCACTAAAGTTTATTTAACAACTTAACTCAACTTGAGAAGAATCAAATGTAAGTAATTGACTAATTGGTCTCATCAAGATAGGTAGATAAAAACGACAATTAGAAAATAAAATTGAAGAAAATACATAGAAGTTGTTCGAAGAAATAAATATAAACAGAAAGAATAAATAATGAAAATCAAAAAATAAATTTGAAGAAAAAGCAAAAAAAAGACATAACATGTTCAAAGGGAAAAAAAAAATGAAATCAGTAAATAAAAAAAAGAAGTGGAAGGAAATAAAGTTGAAGCAGAAAAAGGAAACCAAACGGTTTGATAGGGGAAAAAAAGAGAGGGAAAAAAGACAGTACAGTACTTGTTCAAAGGAAAAAAATCTCTATCAGTAAATATAATTGGAGGAGGAGGAGGAGGAGGGAAAAAAGATAGTACAGTACCGTTTGAAGGGGGGAAAAAAAAAAGAAAAAGAAAAAGAAAAAAAATCTCTATCAGTAAATAAAATTGAAGAGGAGGACACTAACGCATGCCTTGAATGGGCCTTGCACCTCGGAAAAAAGCCCAAAAAAGCGTGCTTAAAGCACGCCTTTTGGATCTCGCCTCACCTAGCCCAAAGCGAAGCCCAACAGCTACACCTGCCTGAGCCTCACGCCTAGGCGCACTTTTAAAAACTATGAGCGCTCTATGGAAATCTACGAAACAGAACCCTGTTAACTGATAAATACCATACCACGAAAACAACACTAAGTCTACACTAGCATGCAATTGTCCAAAATATCTACCACCACCTCTATCCCTTTGAAAATATGTTCCTAGAGCACAAAAATGCCATCCTTCAGCACAAGAATTACTATACACCACCCCCCTAAATATGTGTAGGTACAATGATACACATAAATCTAGTAAAATAAGATATTAAAAACTACCATTTAAAACTAACAAACTGATGTTTAGAAGCCTTGTGTGTGTGTGTGTGTGTGTGTGTGTGTGTGTGTGAGAGAGAGAGAGAGAGAGAGAGGAAAAAAGTAGAAAGGGGCTGGGATGGGGGTTGGAAGCATGATAGCTAGGAGGGTGTTCCCCTCAAAAGTTACAGCTAAAAGAGCAAACCAATATGTGTCTATCATATGGAGTAGAACATACAAGCAGAATATCTTATAGCATCATTACTTAAGGTAATCAATTATACAGCAGAATTGGGGGAAAGCAAATACGCATTGTCCACAACAAAAATGTAGCCATGACAAAAGTGATTAATACACATGACTATGTGAGTGAAAAGGCTAGAGACAATTGCTGCACTAGTTGAATACTCAGAGTGCCCAAGATATATGGAGGTAAAAAAAAAAGAGGGAGGAGGCAGTTCACATAGCTTAGGCGTGTGGAAAGAATACTAACAATGGGATCGATGACAGGAGAAGTAGCACTAGTTAAAGGCTTTTCGAAGAAAGTAGCTGAAAAGGACATGATTACAGAAGAAGACTTCAGAAACAATAACTGACCCTAGACCTGGCTTTTAATATACTGACATCGGGTAACAAGACTGCCTCACCAACCCCTAAAGGCACAGTGAATGATGTTTAAAAACCCCGTACCCACTATAACTTCTGATTGTTCATCTTCTTTCCAAGGAAAAGGAAACTTCCACTCAAGTCAATTTAAAAAATGTGTGTGTGTGTGTGTGTGAGAGAGAGAGAGAGAGAGTACACCACTAAATGGCCACTAGTAAACTGCTCGACACCAAGTATTCAACAGCGCATTGAGACAACCCCCCCCCCCCCCAAAAAAAAAAAAAAAACAAAAAACAAAAAGAGAGAGAGAAAAAGAAAATTTTGGTTGTACCTGAACTGCTTGGTCAAAAGCACAAGAAACCCCAAGCAATTCCTGAATTTGTTTTATTGCATACGGGATGGAACGCCCAGTGTCAATCAAATGAATTATAGGAAGACAGGAGTCCATGACAATCCTCCATGCATCACCACTTTGCCTAACAACAGTTTTCTCGAGAACAATGTCCAAGGCCAATTCACCCTTCTGAGTTTGACAAGGGTTTCTTATCCAAGTTGTCGTATCTGGACTAATCCAAATTATGTTCACTGTGCAAATCCGAGGATCACCTGTACATTACAAAAACATTATATCTCACAGTAAAACATCAAATCCCAGATACCTTGGCATTCTTATTATGAAATACCGTATTTGTTAGCACAGAATATTTGAAATAGTATATATCACATTGAACAAGACATAAACCTTTGCAAGACCTCACAAATAAAGACGAAGATAAAAAAGTTAATAATTAGGGCAAACGTACTCAGGGCCTGACCCAAGTGTATTTTAGAAATTCATGAATTTCTAAATAGGACTATTTTAAAAAAATGGAGTCATAACCATAGTTTAATATTATAGGATCAATGTTTGAAATTCATGAAATGCATCTAGTTTGAATTTCCACCCTCATTTGTGATGATGGTCAACATTCTATTTAATTTTCCCATTCAGGATGATGGATTTAGACCTACTATGTAAAATACACTAAAATCATTTATCTCTCATATGGACAATCAAATGGGCCCTAATTCTATTCCTTTACACCACTTTGATCAGAATAGTGTGCTAGTGCTCTTTCAAGAGAAAATAATGAGAATTCATCTTTAAAAGGTCACATTGTATTAATGAAAGAATCAAAACAAGAACAAACTCCAAGACACTGTAGTGTACAAGAACCAACCTATGCTACACAAGTAGCAACAACCCAAAAAAAAAAAAAAAAAAGGACCCCAACATAAAAGAGGGGGGAGCACAAAGCAACAAAAGGAATCTCAAGAAAGACTCCTTAAACTAAAATAATTTTAGCACCACATTATCAAAAAATTATATTGTTTCTCTCTTTCCACGCACTCCAATACAACATGATAGAACTAAACACATTGAGATGGATCCACATTCCATCTAAGGAGAAACCAAAATACTTGACTTCTTTGTATGCCTTTTGAGCAGACAAATGTTACATGGTACGATGCTCAGGTACACTGTGCTGCATTTCATCAAGGTGTGTGGTTTGCTCTAGTAAGTGGTACGCGGTATGGGTATGATGCTTTACTAGGTATGCAGTATGTTAGAAGTAGGCTTAGTGGGCCCTTTAATTGGGTTAAGGCCTTGAGGGTCACTTTAAAATTTTTATTCATGTCACTTTGGTTATCTATATATATGTATAGTCCTTCTATTATCAAGTGCACCTGATGCAATTTTGCATCAAGTGCACTCCAAAACTTGTAAATGCGACTCGTATTTGGCCAAATTAACCGTTGGATTAAATTAGAGTCATATGTTGGTCATGCATGCCAAAAATCGCATCGATCTAAAATTAAGAGCTGTTTCATTCGAAATGTCCATAAATGAGCGATTATTATTGATTAAAAAATGCATGTTTGGGATCGAATAGCAATCAATCTCAGATCAACTTGATTTTTGGCATGGAACACCTACATGAGAAGGCTATCTAATCCAACAGTTGCATTCACAAAATATAAATCACTAGGGAGAGTTTTGGAGTGCACCTGATAATAGAAGGACCATATATACATATATATGTAAGCTTTGATCATGTGTGGGATATCCCGCACATGATCAGCCCTCATATATATATATATTTATATATATATATATATATTCCCCCTTTATTTTTAGAGAGAGAGAGAGAGAGAGATTCTCCCTACCTCCCTCTCTCTCTCTCTCTCTCTCTCTCTCTCTCTCTCTCTCTCTCTCTCTCTATATATATATATATATATAATATGTTCCAGGATGCTAAAAATGGAGATCTAGGTTGCGAATTAATCACATTTCATATCGGGAACCCCGAAACAAGGTTTGAATGGGGGTCAAGAGATCCTGTAACACTGGTGCAAACGAAGGATCAACTTGCACATGTATTGACTTCCCATTCTATGCAAGGTGGATCAGCATTTCATCAAGGAGAAACCAAGTACTTGACTTGTTTGTATACCTTTTGTGCAAATTAAGAATGAACTTGCGGGTGTCTTTAGGGGGGTTTTGGTTATTACATATTTCTAATAATGTGTTAGCAATTTAGTACTAGGGGTATTTAATTACTTTTAAAACTTTTCTCATTCTCTCCTCCACAGTCTTAAAAATCGTCGATATCGGCGATATATCGACGATATATCGCCATATCGACAAGCAGCGAAACGAAATCATGCATCGGTATTATTTTGACAATATATTGTTGGATATATCGACGTATCGTCGATATATCGAAGAATATCAACAATATCGAGATATCGAGAATATCGACATTTTTCCATCATTTATCGTTGAAATATCGACGATATATTGAGGTATATCGAGAAATATCGATCATATCAAGGTATATCGACCCATGTGACTAATTGACTAAAATTTGAGTGTGGTGACTGTTGTCCCCTTTTTTCCCACACCTAATGTCCTCTTGATGTAGTTTTCAAGGCTTTTTTGGAAACTTCTCCAAGCTCCACAAGAATCCAACCCCCTTTCCCCCTTTACCCAGCTCCTTTACTCCTTCAGCACCTTTACAACTATTACCTATTAGGCTATTACTCTGTAGTATTATTAATTTATTAGTGTAGACCATGAATTACTTTATAGTATTATTAATTTGTTAGTATTGACATTAATTTATACACATTTGAAATTATTAGTATTATTCAAGGCTGGTTTGGCAGCTTCTCTAAGTTTCATGTGGTACTAATGTAAGTATATGTCATTAATTTATTGATGTATTGATTTATTATTGTATAAATGATATATATTTACAGATTTTAATTTCATATGATATTTAGATGTTGAATTTGCATAAATTTCTATTATTTATTTTCTCACCGCGTCACACCTTTTATACAATACACAACACATACTTGTATTATACACATTTAAATTGCAATCTTTTGATTCTTAATTGTGTATTAGAGCCTAAATCATTGTTTTCCAAAGTTTTAGTAAAAATATCCATGTTTAACTAATAATATCCACCATATCTCCAAATCAATATTGATATTTTCAATATATCTATCAATATATCCGTGTTTTTAGACCCTCAATATATCCATCGATATCGATATTTAAGTCCTTGCTCTCCTCCTCCTCTCTCCTCTTCTTTTCCTCCTCACTTCTTCTCTCCTTTACATAAAACCAGCTCGAACATTAGATAGAAATCTGTATAACTTCAAAATAGAAAGAACAGAATTAAAGAAACAAAGAAAAAAGAGAAAGGGGGGGGGGGGGGGGGGGGGGGGGGGGGGGGTGGTGGACATACAAATTGAGAAGCTATGTCTGTTCACATATGGTTATTGAACTCAACTCAAGAAAACACAAAATATCAATGATGGAATGACAAATAACAATCACAAAGATACCTTTAATAATTGTTTGTAACAGAACTGGGCAAATCATGTCGGCAAGGATATTTGAAGTACTCTCCAAATGAACATCATTTGTATCTTGCCAGAAGAACATCAAACAAGGCATGTCACACCATTTGCTTCCACAAGACTGCTGAAAAGAGCAACACTCACTGAAAAGAAAAAAGCATAACTCAAATGATGGAACCCAATGAAAAGCGTCTTAATGCATGTCAGGATATCTAATTTCAAATAAAAGTGTATATTAAATAGACACACTGATACAGACACAAGTGTCCATCATTGAGACCTCCAAAAAGAAAAAGAAAAAAATAAAGGAAAATTATCCAACATGCAAAAACTCAGTAATAAAGCTATATAGAAGGAACAAAGACATTACATAGGTAACTGAATTGCACTTTGGTTGACACAATAAAAAATATATATATATTCAAATGATAACCCGATAGATATTGAAATTATAACCCAAGAGCTAGCAAG